>JBBMFX010415850.1:0-17700 GCA_037832545.1 Rhabdalestes septentrionalis
GGGTGTGTGTGTGTGTGTGTGTGTGTGTGTGTGTGTGTGGGTGTGTGTGTGTGTGTGTGTGTGTGTGTGTGTGTGTGCTGTACATTGAGTGCCTCTGCTAAAAGATCAAAGGCTGCTGTCTGCATGCACATTACAGATATGAGCCATGCATGAGCCAACCCTGTAAATAGAGCTAAAAAAAATGTTAGCTACCTAAATAACATGATACTGAAAAACCCTCTCTGCCCCTTGCTTAGAGCAGTATTCTATTTTTTAAACATATAGGATTCTGTTGCACAATTAAAATCTCATTGATAATGACCAAAGTTACACTGATCAGCCATAACATTAAACCAGTAAAGGGGAAGTCCAGCTCATGCCACCAGTAGAGCTCTGGTCTATCGAGACAAGGACTCCACAAGAGCTCTGATGTGCTGTGGCACCTGGTAAGTAGGTTGAGTTTTTTGCTTTACAAATGTTTCACAAGAATGCCAGGACCCAAGGGTCCCTAGCGGAACATTGACCAGAGCATCACACTGTTCTGTTATTTATGGGGCAAATTTGAAAAAAATAAGTAAATTCAGTATATTCACCCCTTAATCAGCCTTAATCTGTGCACCATTAACTTTCAGGAAGGTAACTTTAAGGGGGAAATTAAGGTGTTTGGCTTCGTAGTGACCCATAGTGCATCCTGGGTATCCTGGCAACCTCATTCCCAGGTAGGTGACACACACACCTGGCCAACCTTATTATTTAAAAGAAAACCTAATTAATCAGATCAGGTCACCATCTTCCAATGGCCCATGGTCCAGAACTGACTGGCGTTGACATGGTGGTCTCGGCCGTGAGCAGGGGTCAGCATGAAATTGCAATGCACTGTGTGTTTGACACCATTCTGTCATAGACAGCATTATGTTATTTTCTGCAAACTGTGCTACAGTAGCTCTTCTATAGGTGAGCCTTCAATGCCCACATGCTTCAGTAAGCCTAAGGCACCACGTTGTTGGTTCTCTGCTAATCTTCCCTTGGACCAATTTTGGCAGGTGCTATACACTGTATACTGGGAGCCTTCCACAACACCTGTTGTTTTGGAGATTTTCTGAGCCAGTTGTCTAGCCATCACAGGTTTTGCTCTTGTCAAAGTCACTCAGATCTTTACATTTGACTGTTTTTCCTGCTTGTAACATATCAACTTCAAGATCTGGCTATTCACTTGCTGCCTAATATATCACACAGCCTGACAGGTTTCACTGTAACAACATAATTCATCAACGTTATTCTCCTCACCTGTCAGTTATTTCAGTGTTTTGTCTGAGGAGTGCACACCCAATTGCATGATGTTTTTGAACTCGTCAAATGTTTTCAGGTGACCAGAGCTAAAAGAAATTGTGTGAGTATGAGCAAGCCCACATTGTTACTTTTGGAAAACAAGTGGTGTGATGTGTGTCATAGACAAGGCAGAGCTTGAAAGTGGTGCTGAAATCTTTTCACTTGGCAAAATGGGCTTCTGTTCCTGTCCTGTCTTCCGCTGCATGATTGTGCCAAAAGACATCTCTTGCTGCTCAGCTTGTCCCTATTAAAAGAAGAAATTGAAACATTTGTATAGCAAGACTAAGATTGTTTACATTATTTGGCTATTTTTCTTACACACCATGATCTTTACTTTCTGAAGGAATTCCCTCAAAATCTCCATGATGTTTATTTCAGTGCTGTATGTCAGAGATCCCTTCTCACTGAAGACTGGGTGGCATTTTTCCAGAATAAAAGCATTTATTTTCAGTTTGAATTTCTGCATAAAATGCATATATTACAATGATCGTCAGCTGGGATTTGAGGTAAGCTTGATTAAGTTTATTCTGCTTGTTGTTAATGTGGACTCCTAGCTTGAGCCCTTAGTTTGTGGTTTTGTGCTCATACATTAAAGGTTCAGAATATTTTCACTGAAACTTATTAGAATAAGGCTGACTTGGTACAATAGGCCTTGAGGTAATTAGGTGTCAAGAGGTGGGAGTGGCTTCTGCTGAGTTTAAGAGGACTAGCATTCTGTCTGTAGTGGTTTGCACCTTCAAGCAGGAATAACTCATTCCAACAAACTACGCCTGGCTAAGTATCACTTCTTTCTTCTATCTTTACTCCTCACACATAATGTGCATCACACCCATACCAGTTCACATAACTTCTCGTCCAAGAAGGTACTTCACCCGTAATCATTGTAGAAATCCCAATAATCTCTCCCAGACATGTTTTTCTCCACAGCCTTCTTCAGTGATCCATGGTGGTTTGTGGAACTGCCAATCCTGCGTCAGGAAGGCTGACTTCATTTCTGGACTGGCTTCCATCCACTCATTCGACTTTCTGGCCCTCACCGAGACCTGGATCACACCAGAGGACACGGCGTCTCCAATAGCCCTCTCCTCTGTCTTCTCCTTCTCCCACACCCCTCGCACCACAGGCAGAGGAGGGGGTACAGGTTTGCTTCTCTCAAGTAGATGGCATTTCATACGTCTCAGTCTTTCTCAACTTAACAAATCATGCTTCGAATTCCACTCTGTTACTGTTACTCACCCAAGCCAACTTCATTTCATTGTACTTTATCATCCACCTGGCCCTCTAGGCAACTTCATAGATGGACATCCTGCTGAGCTCCTTTCCGGATGACTGATCTCCACTCATCCTTTTTGGTGACTTCAACCTCCCAAGCACAAGATGCTGTCCTGCAGACTCACCAGGTTCCTCTCGTCCTTTGGCCTGACCCTCGGCGAATCTCCTCCAACACACAAAGCAGGCAACACTCTTGACCTAGTATCCACCAGATCACTTCCATCACTCAACATACTGTTTACTTTTCTACATGTCTCTGATCATCACCTTCTCTCCTTCAAATTTCCTCTCCAGTCTTCTTCACTGCCCCTGCGGACAGCACCTACGTCTGCCCGCTGAAACCTCTCTTCTCTATCTCTATCCTCTCTCTCTTCATCAGTCATATCCTCCTTACCTCTTCTTAACTCTACTAATCCCAGTCCTTCGTCCGTTGAATTTACTACTCAAGATCTTCTCTCTTCTCTGCACAGATCATTTAACCTTCTCTTGTCTTCCAGACCAAAGCGTGTCTCTCCACTGGCGCCGTGGCTGTCGGAGGTTCTTCGAAGCAATCGAAGGGAACTAAGAGTAGCTGAAAGAAGATGGAGGAGAACCCTCAAGAACAGTGACCTCCTTTCTTATCGCTCTCTCCTATCCAATTTTGCAAATGATTTAACTTCCTTCTATAGATCCAAGTTCAAAGCATGTGTCTCTAACCCTCGTAAGCTCTTTGCCACCTTTTCATGCCTTCTCAAATTTTCTTCTCTACCTGTTTCTCCAGATCTCTCACCAGCAGACTTCGCAAAGTTCTTCGACAACATCAGAAGGTCCTTCCCCCCAATGGCCACACTGCCTGCTGTTTCAAGACCTGACCATGCTGCTCTGTTTGACGCTTTCACGCCCCTCTCTTCTGAGGAGGTGTCACTGCTTCTGATGTCCAGCAAACCTACCATGTCTCCACTCCATTCTCTTCCATCATGCACATTCCAGAGGATATCCTCTGATCTCATCCCGCACATTGCCTACATTATCAATGGCTCCCTGACAACTGGCCATGTTTCATCTGCCTGCAAGTCAGCTGTAGTCACACCGATTCTGAAGAAGCCTTCACTGGACTCTTCAGACATTAACAACAACTGGTATCCCTTCTCTCTTTCCTTTCCAAAGTCCTAGAACATGCTGTCTATAATCAGATCAACCTATTTCTGTCCCAAAACAGGCTTCTCGACCCCAACCAGTCTGGGTTCAAGACTGGCCACTCTACTGAAACTGCTCTACCTGCTGTCTCAGAAGAAGTTCTTGCACCGAGACCAGCTGACCTGTCCAGCTCTGATCATGCTCGAACTCTCTGCAGCCTTCGACACTGTCAACCACCAGAACCTCCTTGACACACTCTCTAAAATTAGGATCTCGGGCACAGGCTTGCAATGGTTTGCTTCCTACCTCGACGACTGGAGGTACCAGGGAGTATGGCAAGGCTCCCAGTCTTCTCCATGTAGTCTTTCAACTGGTGTTCCACAGGGCTCAGTCCTAGGACCAATTCATTTCTCCTTATATACTGGTTCTCTTGGGGAGGTTATTGCCTCACATGGTTTTTCCTACCACGTTTATGCAGATAACACACAACTCATTTTCTCTTTTTCTTCCAGTGACAACCAGGCCTCTTCCCGCATCTCTGACTTTCTGGCAGACATCTCCTCCTGGATGGCAGCTCACCACCTTAAACTGAACCCCAGCTCCTCTGCATTAAAGGGATCACTTCAGCTCATTCAGAGCGCAGCATTCAGAAGATTGCTCGATTTAAATTCAAGTCTTGCTTTCAAAGCCAAGAATGGTCTGGCAGCACCATACATGGTGGGGTTGATCAAACAACATATCTCTTCTTGTCCTCTCAGAGCTTCAAATACGGCTCGTCTTGAGCCTCCGCCGCTCAAAAGAAGAGGGAAACATGCGTCAAGACTCTTCTCAGTCTTGGCCCCCCAATGGTGGAATGAACTCCCTCTCACAATCAGATCGTCAGAGTCTCTTGCTGTTTTCAAATGTCAGCTAAAGACCCACCTCTTCAAGGAGCACCTTGGTGACTAACCATCTCTTATTTCTCCTTACAAAAAAAACCCTCCTTACCTTCCTAACCACGTTTTACCTTCTTTTACAGCTGTTGTCTTATGTGTCATGATTGTTGTAGTTAGGTATCAGCGACAAGTGTTGATCGGGTGTACTGAGCTACTGTACCATAGGCGATTGGTTGATGTTGATTTAAATCTTACTTTACAGGTCCTTGATACTGTTGTAGATTACTTAAGCACTGTTGTACGTCGCTCTGGATAAGGGTGTCAGCTAAATGCCATTAATGTATATGTCAGTGCTTTATTAAAAGGAAACACAACACAAAAAACATGATTTGCCATGCAGTCATCTACAAACTGGTAGACAAGATCCAGGTTTCCTTTCATAAGCTCTGGAAGCATGTAAGGCAAAGAAGCTGGTAAAGCAAATGTGTGAAGCACATCCACTCAAAAAACCTGTGTTCAACAGAATGTGCTTTATTCAAACAAGAGCCTCTCTAACCTGGACATGAAGCAAACATCTCCTGCCCATTTAGATTTGTATTCCTGCTCTAACAACATTCAGCTCATTATCAGGCCCTTCCTGGAGTTCAGGTGGGTGTTTCGAAGCAGGGAAATGAACTCAAAAGGCCACGACAAGGATACTCCGCAATCAGTTTTAGATTTTATGTTCATGTTCTAGTTTCATGTTCCAGTTTTGCCATCAATTTTTAATCTGAAAGCAAAATCATTGCATTTTATTTTGCACTTTTTACATCAGCCACTGTCCCAAGGCAGCTTGTCCAGACGCCTAATAAACAACACCAAGTGTGACAGCACAACGAAAGAAATTATGTGAAGAGCCAGGTCAGACAATAACTAATTGTCGGACCTATCAAACATGATCAGTAACTGTAAAAATGAACTTAGTGTTAATGCACATTGTCCAGAAAAAGAGTAGTAGAGATGGATAATCCAAAAAAAAATCAACCAATAATCCATACATCCATTTTTTACTTCCCGGTACACCCTGGATGGTCACCAGCACGTCGTAGGGCTACATACAGAGACAGACAACCATTCATATTCACATTCATACCTAGGGGCAATAATAGTGTGCTCAATCAACCTACCCCCAATGCAAGCATCTCTTTGGTGGCGGTGGAAAACCGGAGCTCCCGGAGGAAACCCATGCAGTCACAGGGAGAACAAACTCCACACAGAAGACCCTGCACCCAACCAGGGAGTCGAACCCTGTCGGTTCAACTACCTGGGCTAAACCCTGTGCCACCACACCGCCCTCAACCAATAATAATAATAATAATAATAAACTTGAAAGACAATGAAAATGTACAGCCCCTTTTAAATGTTAAAACACATGTGCAGTACTGTGTAATGCTATAATTGAACAATAAGCCAATGTCACACACATGCTGCTTTTAGACTGCATGTTAGAATATGATGGTAGAAGGTAAGATGAAGCCATGCTCCCAGTTCCACTGCTTGGTTCTCCCACAGACACCTTGCTGCCAATGAATGAAAACCGTATGATGGAAATGATATACAATCAATTGGTCTTCCACTTGATACATTGTTCTCTGGGACACAAATCATGTATTTTTGAAGTTTTATACTATTAATTTCCTGTTCATAACCGAGAGTTTGATGATGCTGTATGTGTAAATTCGGATAGTTATGGGTATGTTTTTGACAGTAAACATATTCCATGAGTATCTTTCTAACATTTTGTAAAGTTCTAGTGTTAAATATCTCAGCAACATGGCTCCCATAACAGGCTCTTTGTGCTTTGTCTCATCTAGCACACCTGATTCACCTTCTCAGATTCAAGCTCCTAATTGACTATGGGAAATTAATGCCATATAAATAAATAACCATTCATTTAATTAACTTTTTTGAACACTGCCTGAAACAATTAAAGTAAAGTATGTAAACTCACATTCTTTGAACAGTCAATTCCTCAAAAATGAAGAACAAAACAGCACAAGCTCAAATAAACCAACAGGAGTCAGAAGTTCAATTATTTATGCACTTTGTGCTCAATAAAATGCAAAATACACTTCTATTATTCATGCATAAGCATTTGAGGGAGGGAAGCGGAAAGCATGAGAGCACTCTGTAAAAAGTGGGTGGAGATATTCCATATTCTCTGTGATATGTTAAAGTTTGATCAGCTTGCAGTGGATGGTTTTGGGCCCAATCCAAAAGAATCTGAATTTGTTGAAGCATTTCTATTAGAATCCATTCACCCATCCATCCACCCGTCATTGACTCTTAAGACCTATAACAACACTTTCAGGGGGGAAAAGCAAAAGGAGTAAAATGAAGTGAAAAACACAAACGGAAGGATTGCTCTAAAGGATACAGCACGCTGTATTAAGAGGATCAGTACTGCTTTTCTTTTCTTTTTTTTAGAAACTAATAGAAACCCGCAGAAATGCAGATTGAAAAGCATGCTACTTTGACCGCGAGAATGAATAATCAGGGAAAAAAGAAAGGCTAAATAAGTGCATGCATTTGTGTCATTGTGGCTGAACGCTGGCATTGACTGATCTCCTACATATGGCGCTGCTAATACAGCGGGGATTCATCTCACTAACGCAGTTCAAAACCTATTTAACACAAATTTGTTTGCCTTGGCGGCCAAATGTGTCCGTAATAATTACATGTCACTTTTTCTTTGCCTCCATTAATGTTTCATTTCCTGGCCTGCTGCAGTGGGTGCTTCCTAAAAAACAAATCCTATCCCTTCACAAAACACACACACATACACACACACACACGCACACACACACACACACACACACACACGCACGCACACACATGCACACACACGCACACACACAAACCTCAAACATCTGACATAGCAGGATTTAGACAGATTTTGCAAGGCTGTGTAATGGAATTGGCCCAAAAACTCCTTTGTTTATTTAAACTGTGCCATAGCACATCAAGGAGGAGAAAAAAATAAATAAAAGAGGGGGGCGGTCCTTTATTCATGGCTGACAGTTATTTTAAAAAAAAATTGGAAAGAAAAGCTAAAGAAACTGAAAGAAGTCACTCTACCTTCAAAAAGGGACAAGGCAAATTTCACAGGGGAAATTAAAACTGTCAAAAACATACACAATTAAAATTTGTTAAATTAATGGGCTGAAAAATGCGAAAGGGTTGCAGCAGGTAATCCAGATGATGGGGTCAACAGGAGACGCTATTAAAGTGATTATGATGGATGGTGACAGATCGGCCGCGCATTAATTGGAAAGTTGGGAGAAGCGTGATTAAACGTTCTGCAGCCACAGTATCCCCAACATCTTTTTCAATACAGCACCACTGAGAACAGCTTGAGTGAGTGAGAAAGAGAGGCCAGAGTTGGCTCAGCCATTGTTGCCTAGGATGGGAGCATTTATGAGCATGTCTGAAAACTCCCAGATATTTTTCGATGTGACAAAGGGGGTTTGTAGGCAAGATGACAAGAACCTCTTATACACCTAATCACTATTCTTACAATATGTCTTGAGTATCACGATTATATCTTATCATAAGAATGAGGACATGAACGTAACACAATCATATTTAAAATCTGATCGCTCACATCCCTCTTAAATGGTCAGAAATGCATTTTAGCCAGATCCAATATTGTGATAGCACCTCCCTCGGCTTATGGGAAGAGACCACCCTTTATGGGTTTCAGTTAATATCCTAACAAGTGCCTCTCCTCTGAGTTTAATACAGTAGCCTGCTTTAGTGAGTTGGTAATGTCCAGTTTTGGTTAACTTTAGTCAGTCCTAGACCTTAATCCAACTGAGATGTTGTGGAAGGACATGAAGCGAGCAACGAAACCAAGGGTGTCAGAATGTGAGGGGGGTGTCCAGAGGTAGGGTTTGTGTGCGGGGGAGGGGATTGAGTGGGGGCAGGTTTTGAGTGCGGTGGAGGGGTTTAGTGGGGGCAGGGTTGCTGGTGCAAAGTCACATCCTTTTAGGGGGTGGGGATGTTAGGAACCCCTGTTGAATATTGAATTTTTCGCGAAAGAATCCACTAATTGATAGAAGAACACACATCACTGGAAATGAGCTCAGGCTTATGAAGTGAATCTTCAGTGCATAGTTAGGCTGCCCAGATTTCCAGTGGTGTGTGTATTCTTCTATCGTTTTAATGGAGTGGATTGTTTCGCGAAAATTCAAGATTCAACAGTGCTAGTTGAACTAATTATTTATGTTACATGTGTGGGGGAGGGTCCAAAGAATAATTATGAAATGTGACTGGTTGAATGAAAACAATGCCCATGAAGGAAACTCACCAACATCCCAGAGCTGAAGCTGTTCTGTTAGGAAGAGCGAACTAAAAGTCCTCCAAACCGATGTGAAGGACTAACTGCTGGACATATTTACATGCAGTTATTGTTTTTAAAAAAAACAGTGCAAAGCACATATTGAAATGAAAGATTAACATGCTTTTGCCACTGACAGATATGTGATATTGGATCCTTTTCCTGAATAAATAAATGACCAATGACATTTTTTTTTCTTGTTTTAAACACCGATTGCTGGTTTAAGGGAATGAAATGTATTTTGCAAATTATTGATTTTCTTTTAAAAAGAACAGAAAAATATTGTGCTTCTAAGGCAGCTATGAACCGCGTCTATGAACCGACTCGACATATAGTATTTGGATTCCAACCTCGCTTGCTGGAGATGCATTTGACTGCCAAGAATAAATGCATGGGGTTAAAAAGAGGTTACAATCCAGATGTCGCATGAAATGACCAGGTGTGAACAGGGTCAAGGACACCTGTTTTATCCATAATTTTTGTCTGATGCACAGGCTAGTCATTAAAAATGTTCTTGGCCATGCTGAACCCAAATGAAATCTAGCCATACTAAATACAAACAGGGCTGGTGCGTGCTTTATGATGCCCTTGGCAAGAAATTCCACCCCAAAAATTAATTCTCAAAGTACAAGAAAAGCATGCATACAATTTGACATTTAAATGCTATGTTGTTTTCACCTGCCACATAGCTGTCCAGCATTTGGCTCGGTCTGCTGGAACAGCTAATGCGAGCCACAAAAGCCGCTGATGAAAATCGGCCATTTCACTTGATAACATCAACATCAATTGTTAAAAAAATTAGGAGGGTTTGTCAAAAAATTATATAAAACATCACCTGCCCATAAAAACAACAATTTCACTGTGCACATTAAAAGGACTGAATCCACTACTTTTAAGTGTGAATGTTCAGTTGTGACAGTTTAGTTGTTGTATTGGTGTGTGGGTTAGTATCTTTATCTTCCTTTGTGCACACATGAAAAAAGGAGCTAACAATGGCTATTGCATCTACACTTCCATTTGGCTATGCTTGGCTGCTCACCATTAGTAACAGGCAATTTAAGCTCTGTTTTACCCATTACAAAATGAAAATCATTAATCGACATTTTTAAAGAAACAGTGCAAACAAAGCTTCATATTGAAAGGCAGGCTTATTCATGATTGTTACTTAAGTTCCATATATGTTACCCAGCAAACTATTACAGTAGGGCTCAGACACGTCTCTGTTAATAGTTAACTAGTGATGGTTGTAGAGTATTAATGAAACAACACAGAGTCTGGGTTTCCTATTCGTTTAGCAATGGGACAGTCACAACAATAGTAATGTCACCAATAATTGTTTGATAGTATGACTGATAACTAAGCATTTAAATACATTTTGAAGCAGAAGTGAGACAGTCTTGTATGATGCTGCCTCTTTGGTGACCTCGGTTTTAGTTATCTAGCTCTGCGTTACTGGGAGCACCGAACATTCAGACATTCAGACATGAGTTCTCAAGTATTCTCTCCAAAATAGAGAGAACTACTTTCAGGTAAAAACAACTGAGAACATATGTATATTGAATTGAGAGGCTTTAGAAAACAGCATAGCCACAAATCGACCAACAGAGGAACATGAAAATAATGTCATGGGATGAAACACAACCTACAACTACAAGTGTTATGAATGCTGCTAAAGAACCTATTTAGTATACATTATATGGTCTATAAGAAATTTGAATTTTATGTAATTTTTTTTTTCTGTTTGACTGAATCGACTTGCACATGTAAACCTAAATGATGTGCATTGTAGTATGAACAGTCTCTGCCAGAGATTTTATTGGCATCACCTGATAGATCATAGCTTGCAACTAGCTTACAAAGCTGGTGCTGAAACCGTGCAGAGTGGCTGGCATGTTGCAAATCAACATCCAAGTGTTGACCCTAACAGGCATCCTTTCATGTCCAAATTATAAGCAGAGCACATCTTCTGCAGAGACCAAAATTAACCCCCTGTCAGAGTTTCACACAGTTTCATAATGTTTATCAGAAGATGCTACTGAACAAATTTGCTGTATGCAAGCCATAATCATATTCAATCCCAGGAAAAACAGTCCATATTTACTGCTGCAGTGCACACTGTCTTACCACCAGAGACGGAAATTACAGGAAATTACATGATAAATGATAGAGGACAAAGAAAAAAATCAAAATGCAACAGCAAATATGAAATTATGAGCATGAGCAAGTGAGGCAGAGAGAGAGCAGAGAGAAAAAAAGCAAAAAAAAAACAAAAAATGAAGCCCAACTACTCATGAGAGGCATGTGGCCTAAAATGTAGAACCCATAAAATAGATCCAGGTCACACTATTTTTTCCCTGCAGGAGAGTGGGACAGGCTTTTTTTGCTCCAAAGGCCAACCAGAGGCCCCAGATTTAAAGAAGCAAAAAACTGTGATAATTACATCTCATAGCTCACCGCTAATGGGTGAGAGGAAGTAAGGGAATGCCCTGCATTAATACAGAACACTTACTGTTTTAAAAATATTTCCATAACCACTATCTCCCAGAATGAAAATCAGATAGATAGGAAGCTAAAAATAACATTTAACACTGGGGAGAAAATGGTACCATAGTCACTATTCCCTTTACTGGAAAATCAGGGGCACTCTATAGCAACAGGAATGGTCTGCCAAGATCTCTTTTGTGATTCAGACACAATAGTATTTAAAAGTTATTTATAAATATCTATTGCACAGCTAAAGTTGTCAAAAACATCTTGAAGTTCCAGAGCTGAGATGATGAGAAAAAAGGCTTTAATTAGTAAAAACTGAACCAAAGCCATACTATCTTAAAAAAGAATATCTTAAAGAAAACAAAATCAGGTACAAGATATTGCTGATACACCAGGACATCAGAAAACCTCACAAAATGAGAATGCGAAATGAAATATCTCACATATTAGCATTACATGTAACATTAACATGAGCAGACACCCGGTTGTGTCTGTATGCGCAGGCTGGAGAGATTCATGTGCGGCTTCCGAGTTATGATAATTCCTCACTGTGGCCCTCATCATCAAAGATAGCACACCTAACTACTGAAACAGCAGGGCAGTGCATATGGGGTCTTTGAAATCTTTGCATCAAGTGCAAAAAAATGTACAAGGAGTCAAAAAAGGGCTAAAATAGGGGGAATAGATGATGGGCTGGATATCACCAGGCTGCAGGAAAGTGCAAATCAGGCAGAAATGCTACGACTTTTCTGGACGACCTGCCAAAGGTCCACAGCAGCAGCTGGGCATCACCAGAATGGGCAGCCATGTTTGGAGGGTGTCATGTGACCTGCAGGGCTGGACATAACAGGAGCAGATGGCTGTACATATACATGTCAAGTATGATTGAATCTGGAACAACCTCAGATATACCTCTTTTAAGGACTTACATTGTGTGATAATAAATAGTACATGTACAAAATCAGAAACGAATTATCCACACATTGATCAGCCACTATATTAAAATTAACGACAGATGGAGTAACACTGATTATCTCATTGCGAGTGCACCTTTTACAGGGTGGGATATTTTAGCCAGCAAGTGAGACATCAGTTCTTGTAGTTGATGTGCTGGAGGCAGGAAAAATGAGCAAGGGGAAGGATCTGAGAGACGGTGATGGCTTGATGATTAGGTCAGAGCATCTCCAAAACAGCAGGTCCTGAGGCGTGTTCCCAGTTTGTCATTTTTAATACCCACCAAAATGTTTTCCAAGGAGGGACAACCAGGAAAACAGCAACAGGGTTGTAGGGGCCCAAGACTCATTGATTTGTCTGGGGAGTGGAGGCCAATCCATGTGGTCTCCGCTCCCCAGGGCTATGTTGAGGCACACGGGTCAGGGTTCTCATACATCATGTGGTTGGCTGGGCTGGGCAATTACGTATTGAAGAGATTGCACCAAGATGCACTAAAGAAAGAAAGCAAGCCGGTGTTGGCAGTGTAGAGCTCCAGGTAATGTTCTCCTGGGAAAACACCATGTGGAAATTACTTTGACACAAAACACCAACATATTGCCACAGACCAAATGGCAACAGTATTTTTTCTGCAAGATAATGCATCCCGACACACTCCAAAAAGGTTCAGGATAGATGGGAAACAAAGATTTCAAGATGTTGGCTTCACCTCCAAATAATCCAGATGTCAATCAGATATGGTATTTGTGGGATGTGCTGAATTAACTAGTCCAACGTCTCAACTTACAGGGGCAGCTGGTAGTCTAGTGTGAACAAGAAGTTATGGGTTTGATTCCCACGACTTCTAAGCACTTCTGAGGTACCCTGAGCAAGGTACAGTCTCCTCGAACTGCTCCCTGGGCACTGTGTTCCCGGCTGCCTGCTGCTTCTGTTTGTGGATGGGTTCAATACAGAGGAAGACTTTTGTGATGCTCACACTATGTATTGTGGTGTGTTCACAGAATGGTCACTCTCACTTATAGGCTCTACAGCTCGAGCACTGGAGCCAGATACCACAGCACCTTCAGAGGACTTTTTGAGTCCATGAGTACAGTGGCCAGAGCAGCATGAGAGGTACCAACAAAATATTGGGCCTGTTAATGGCTTATGTTGTGCAACATTCAGCCTGGTGAACGGCCGCCATACACAGGCTGGGAGTTCTAAACACACACCCAGAAATACACAGAGACACCTGAGCTGGTTCTCCAGTCCTTTTCCTCCATCTCTCGAGTCATGGAGAGCCCATGTTTGACAGAGTCCTGGCTCCTCCCAGCTCACCTGTCTCTGTATTGTGTGACTATGCGGGTGCTCCACCCCCTCACATTACAATAGCAGTAATGTACAAACCTCCAAGAGTAAATAACTTAATTCAATGACTTTCATTTTAATATAATGAAATAAAATTCATATTTTTCGAATCATTTTAATTTTGATATACTTGATGTATGTATTTATGTATGTATGTAGGTATGTACAGCATTTATGTATGTGCAGAGGTTTGTGTTTGTAGTCAAGACCACCTTTGTTGTGTTCCAGAAAAGTCCAAGTCAAAACTGAAGTCAAGACTGTGTCAAAATGAGAAAGTTTTCCGAACAAGTTTTCCTGCTTAGAAAATGGTTTTGTTGACAGTTGCTTTTTTCATTTTGTTAAGGAGACAAGGGGTTGTGTTGTCACCTGTTGCAGGTGCTTTCATTTGGTCAATGGATTTTTTTATGTTTTTAATTCGTCTAATGGCAGTGAGTTTGCCAACAAATATTACTGATGGAAACACTGTTTTATAAAGCCTGCTAAACTCAAGAACAACAAGGATGTTTGGTGAGACTGTTAGCGAAGTCTGAGACCAGTCCAAGTCCAAATACCAGCAAACCCAAGTCCAGTATGAGACCAGAGAACAAGACATAAGTCCAGATTCCAGACTGGAGTCCTAGAACTCTATGTATGTGTTTTAGGCTTCTTGTGGAAGGGCTGTGTTATTTGTTCTTGGCATCAAATACCTGGTTTGCCTCAATCAGTCTTGGACTAGATTTAAATAGTTGTGCGGCTCAAGGGATTTAAAAAATCCATGCAATAGGTGTAGTCAATAGAGAAAGTCTGTACCCAACATTTGTTCTTCTAAACAGTTCACAAAATTAATACTACATTTTAGAAACAGTCATTCATTTTCTGTAACCACTTAATCCTTACAAGGGTCACGAGTACACACACCATTCACTCATACCTATGGTCAAATCCCCAAATCACTTAACTTGCATGTCTCTGGAATGTTGGAGCAACCTCAGACCCTGGAGGAAACCCACACCACCACAAGGAAAACATGCAAACTCCACAAGGCCAGGACCTGGATTAAAACCCCAACCCTGGAAATGTGAGGCAACAGTATTACCCACTGTGCCACCAGGGGCTCTTTATTTAGAAAGAAAATCTTGAAACTTTTTAATGCCTTACTATTTGTTTGCATTTGGCATTGGTGGCATGCTGGCTATAACTTTCTGGTTTTACTAGTAAACAATAAACACAGCAGGTACTCATGGTATTTAATTTCAAATGCAAACAAATGAGATGCTGAGCACAGCTTAGCTTCTAATAAACAGATAAACAGGAACAGTCCAAAGCACAGGAAACGGCATTGCATCACTTAAATAGCAAAACAGAAACAGTTCCAAAACCCTCTTGAAGCCCACCATGGCTCAGAGGGGGAAAACCCAAAGCAAGAATCATGACTGCAGGCAAATTGAGCTCCAAAAGTTTTGGGAGTGGCACCTCCTTAACAACAGCGAGAGAAGACCTGGTGCATAAGAGTGATGCAGTCCATAATTGGTTTTGAATGTATGAGGATATTGTCAATGTGTACAATGGAAAACCTATTTAAAATATCATGGAGCATGCCATTCACAAACACCTGGAAGACAGAGGGGCATTTGCCAATCAGGCATCACAAGGTTCATGTAATGCCCTGAATAAAGGCATGAACCATTACAAGTTGAGTTAGAAAAACTGTAGGGACAGATAAAGGAAAGACTTTGGATATGAAAAAATTGGTTGCCAGTCAATTGCACACTGTCTGGATCATAATGATGATGGATTTTTTTCTTGGAATCAGGCAGGTCTGGGTGGAACAATTTCAGACTCAAAAGGGACATTTGGCATCCAGCTGGATCTCTCCAGGAATGCTTTGGTAAGGTGACACTGACCTGACTGGGTGGGATTGGTGGGTAAGGGTAGCATTGAATGTATCTGAAAGGCATCCCATGGTGACCAGCTCCTTCTGGAAGTGAGTGTGACTGGCACTTCTGCTGCGTATGGAGTGGTCCGTTCTTCTGTCATTTTCAGGCTAGCCCAGGTAACCAACAACTTGCAGAAGGTACTTGTGAGATTTTATTTAACTTGTGACATTTTAGTTCAGGTTACAGCACTGTTTCAGCTAAACAGTACAACCAAAACAGTTCCAGAAGCCTCTTGAAGCCCACCGTGGTGCAGAGGTGGAAAACCCCAGAAAATCCAGGTCAAGCCGCTTAGATCTAATCGGTCAGGGTTTTCCTGAATAGGAACTGCCAGGCGTATTATTTCAGTCTACCCAGTTGAAAAGGACAAGCACAAACAAACAAATTGCCATGCTAGCCAGTAGGCATGATGTAGAAAGGATGTTAGTGTACTTTGTTAAAGACATTGTGTCAAAAATGGCCTGTTTAATTCTAAAGGACAAAGACGGGTCAGAACATTATGTTCTGTTGTGATAAAAACCACACAAACATTATAACTGATCTTAAGATAATAAATAAATAAAATAATGAAATGTAAGACATATACCCTATAAGAATTTTAAAGCAATTCACTTTTTTGAAGCGATAAACTATCTAGGCTATGACTCCCTATTTCTGATCTTGGTACAGATAAAAGGACATGAACTGTTTTTGTTGTATTTTTGCAATAATGTAATGAAATCTTACTTCATTCAAACACAAGGTGACAAAGTAGAAGCTTTGAATTTTGGAAAAGTAAAGTGAAGAAGCAAATCATTGCAAAAAAAAAGTTAACTTGGAACAGCTGAAGGTAAAATATGAAGAGGACAGCCAGATGGATGAAGATGAATATAAACAGAAAACAAGCCTTTAAAAGCATGAAGGCCCCAAAAGGATATTCTGGATAAATACTCTCCATATGTTTACCTGGAGTCAGACCTAACTTGACTTCACTTGATAAAAATACCAGCAGTGGCTTTCAGTATACAGTCTTTAAGCCATATCATTACAGGGGCAACGTATGCATATCTGTCACAAATTAAAATATAAACCTTCTTGAATGAATTACATTCCCAAAAATGTATAAAAATTATTTCTCACCTGTGTCCAAGACAGCATAACCTGACCCAAGACAGTATAACTTGACTGGATGGACTGGATGATCTTCCCTTTGCCCCAGTTTACTCAGTGTTACAATAGACAAAACATCTGTACAGCTGTTTTGTCACAAATTTAGCAGCTAGTGATCTCCTCAAGGTATGTTGAGCTATTTGATAAAGTTGCATTAGCAGACCATTGAAAAGATGCTTCACATATTCTAACCCCGATCATCCCCTCTAGATAGGGGTCGTTGGAGTAGTCGGAGAAGATCCAGCTAGTGTACAAACACTACTGCAGACATTTCTTATTGTAACACAGCTCACACTGCAATAGTTCATAAAAGAATAACAACCTGTGCATTTTATACACCCACTGCTGAAAAGTATACAACAGTGAATATGGCTGTATAATAGAATCAGCAGTAAGTCTTCCCCTTGAAAAGATGTGGTTGCACATCTTTTGAATTGGAGGAAGCATGCACTAATCTTCACTCTAATAGTTTTAGTAGCATAATTTGGATAGTCTGAGAAAGTGGGTAAAAGTGGGCACAATAAAATTACAAAGAAATCTAGGGGGGATATGATGACAAAACTGGTCAAAATGAATAATGAGTAAAGTTGTTTTTTTCTCCAAATCTCACTTAATTGTATAACCCACCACCATGCAATATAAAATGAGGTTGATGTGTAGTTGATCATCCAGCTGTCATTGTACATCATTTTTCAGGAATCAGTGATCAGTGTTTGATTAAGATGACCGTTCACAGACAAACTAAGCTGACAACCAGACTGACACATTGACTTTGACATTAAATTTATGTAGCGCATGCAGAGAGAGAGAGAGAGAGAGAGAGAGAGAGAGAGAGAGAGAGAGAGAGAGGGAGAGAGGGAGAGAGAGAGAGAGCGAGAGAGAGAGAGAGAGAGAGAGAGAG
>JBBMFX010416280.1:0-17698 GCA_037832545.1 Rhabdalestes septentrionalis
GAGAGAGAGAGAGAGAGAGAGAGGGCGGGTGGGTGGGAAAAAACCCCAAAAACCTGTAATGCCATGGATTAGCCTCCACACTAAAAACAGCTGACCTGCCAGGGTCAGAAGCATGCCAGGTAGAAGCACAGCCAATTAATGATGAGGTTAGTGCTTTTAGTTGTTGCCTGGAGTTTCACCAAGGTCACCTGTGGTGGCAAGGGATATTTCACTCACAGATTCATAGATCCATAGGAAGGTGTACATAACTAAAATTGTTGAAACATTGAAATCAAAGGTCTACAAGTTTGTTTCTTTGGATTCTGTTGCTTGTTTTATGGTCATGGAAGAAGTATAGCATGTTCTGTATGGAACATGACTTGCATTGCATAATCTTATTTGGAAGACTGCCTATTACTCTGCCAAGGAGAGAGAGCTTGTCTGTTCATCCATCTGTCCAAGATTGCAGGCCAACGTGCGTGCATGCGCGCACACACACACACACACACACACACACACACACACACACACACACACACACTCACACACTAGACCAAGGAGATCTGCTCCCTCACTTTATGTGAAGATATTGACAGCAAATCTCTCCAGTCTCTCTCTCTCTTTCTCTCTCCCTCTCTCTCTCGCTCTCTTTCTTTCTCCCTCTTTCTCTCTGTCCTTCTTTCTTTCTTTCTTTCTTTCTCTTTTTCTCTCTCTCACACACACACACACACACAAGCACACACATACAAATACACACACACCAGCTCAAATCAATAAACATTGTGTCCCCTTCAGCTTGTTCTGGATTTGTTTTTTCTTATCAATAGCTGGAAAATGAAGGACTGCAAATGCTGCTCTTTGAATTGGAATCTTACCTCCAGGCTCAAGTGACTGTAACATCTCATCAAGTCTATTGTCGCCTGAGAGTTAGGGTCCGACGGGAAATTGATATGAAGCAATGAGGAAATGAATGAAATTTTCATGTCTCAAGAGTGCTTGTCTTTAGGGGCAATGCATTACTTACATACAGACTGTACCAAGAACATTCCTCCTACCTTACAGGGCCTCTATGTACAACATACGCAGTTACAGACAATAGCCCTCTTGCTGATGCACAATCTACCCTATTCATCCTTGGTCAGTTTGGGACAACAGAATTGCTCCTGACCGTTATATTATTTGGATGGTGAACCGTTCTCAGCCCAGACGGTAGTTATAAAACAACACACCCTTTGTAAACCTTTCGTGACAACTGGCATAAACCTACATAAACATTTATAAATATTTATCAGGTTTACTTCAGCTAGCATCAGCAGTCAATTTTTCCAAGGTGAAACAACCTCAAAAGGAGTCCCATAAAAAAGGACATTGGGAATGTTTATTCCCGATAATTTTAGTTGTCATGTCAGGTTAATTTCACCATGTAACTCAATCAGATTACCCATTTGTGAAAAGAGGTCTGGGTATCACTATTTAGGGCAAGGATATAATTTGTTTTACTCCAGTTTCAAGTGACAGCTTACCATTTACTTTAGATTAAGAGCATGTCACGTTTGAAGGATGACCACCAGTGGGTGGTTTTTGAAGAATGCATTGAGTTTTTCAGGCAACATATTTTGACCACAGGACATGACAGCAAAAGCGAACTCACCATGGAAAGGAATAAAGATAGAATAGACAGTTCTAGCTCCACAGCTCAACAGGCCAGCATCATTCTGGTAATGGTTCGAGAGTGCAACACAAAGCTGTGGGAATCACTCTGAAATCACTCTGAAATCACTTAGAAAATCATTATGCCATCTGAGCCATGTTCCCCATGCAATTTGTGTATTTAACCCCTACTGGCATTACTGGTAAGTGCTTAAGTACCTTGTGTACCTTTTAAAATCACTCTATAAATAAGATGTATTATTATGTATTACTATTACAAGCACTACATAATATGTATATTTCTAATTGAATATTTGTAAACGGCTTTTGTCAGTATTCGTGAAATAAAATGAAGTAAGCTGACATTGTATTGACATAAGGGGTTTAAAATGACAAGTACTGGTTTCATTTATAACACTGTTTTGAAGTATTATTCATGTTTTAGTGAAATCACCAAATTTCCCTATGGTTGTTTACCCATTTTTGCATATGTTCTCTTACATTTAATAATTGTTATCATTAGTATTGTTCATTTATGCCTTTGTAATGGCTGGTGTTGGTAATTGGCTAAAATTTCCAGAACAGGAGCTACAACGAGGTAATAGGAAGAAAAAACAGGATTTAGCAGTGTTCAGCTCCTAGTTAATTGTCCCACAATGCATATTTGTGTTTCCACCTCCTGATCTTTTAATGGACGTGCAAAAAAACCTTTGGGCTAGATTTAAAGAGAGATTACAAGGTTCAGATTGGGTCAGAACAAAAGACCTCAATCTGGATTTTGGACCAACATTTCAAACCTATTAGCCCCAGAGTACAAAACCATGTGACAAAGTTTCAGAATGTATTTCCAACGATATTTTAATCAGAGGTTAACTGTCTTCAGTGCGTCAGAACCTTCACCCGATAACCTCTCAGATATCGAACTCCTGCTTATTTCACCCATGGAATTCCATTACAACTCCAGATCAGGGTATTGTGCTCCTGAACACGGCTAAAATTCTTCCAGCCGAGGGAAGAAGCTCAGCGGCCATGACATCTTTCTTTTGTGTAAGCGGATTGAAAGACATAGTCACTGACTTTATCCCTCAGAGACTCCCCTCAGAGGCCGGAGCGGCTTCATATCCGAAACTCCAGCAAGGAAGATGATAGCACAGAGGAAATGAAAGCATTAAGTCCGCAGTGGATGACTTTGCAAGAGCGCTGGGAGTAGATGGGCAGCCGGACCATAAAGCTGAAAGCTGCAATTCTGAAGCTCTTAAAAACTTTCTGCTTGGGTCCAAAGAAAGAGTTGTGGCTATCGATCCTTTTTAAAAGCACATGATTAGTTGGGGAATAACTTCAAGCTGAAACTGTGGTTAAAAGTCCTGCTGACCACCACACTTCTATCTGTGTGAGTCATCAATGCAGGTTTACTTTGGAGCACGTTGGTGGATTGGCTCTTTTGCTTGAGAAGGAGGAGCCTTGGGGCGGGAATTGTCAGGGCTTTACTAGTTCATGGGAAGTCGACTCAATAGCAAAGAACGACTGCTAACACAGTTCCGCTGAACATTTGTTTTCCTTGGAATTTGCACAGTGGCCCTGGGGTGTGAACAGAAAACACACTTACAGAATGTACAGAACTCCCTGCATTATGCGCATACTATACAATACCATTCCAGCATTACTGTTGGTCTGTGAATGGTCCACCACCGAAATAATGTCTGGTCAACAGCCATGCTGTGTTCAGAAACTGACCACTTACGAAGCAAATGGGATAAATCATATATACACATATATAGTGTAGATATTGTCAACTGCCTAAATCACATACAAGGTAAGTGGCCACCAGGTGGAAGCACAAGGTAGGTGTTTCTAATAAAGTGGCCAGTGATTGGAAGCACAAATGAGATTTTTCTAATAAGGTCTCCAGTGAGAGCAAGCACAAGGTGTTCCTAACAAATTGGTTAGCAAATGGGAGTATGAGTTTCTGGGAAAGCGACCATGAAGTTGACGTACATGTTAGGTATCTCTAATAAAGTGGCCAATGGATGGATGCAGAATGTCTTCTAATAAAGGTATCAGTGTGTTTCTAATAAATTGGCCTTAAAACAGAGGCACAAAGTAGGAGTTTCCATTAAGGTGGCCAGAGATTGTATTTAGTATGGAACCTTGAAACCTGGCCGCAAAGGACAAGCTTAGTTATTTCAGTGCTTTCTACAAATTATATATATATATATGTGTGTTAATTCAATCAGATCATCAGTTTGTCACAAGATGTCTGGGTGGCATATTTTGCGTTCTCCTGGTCAAAGTGACCACCTGTCATTTAGCTCAGACCAAGAGAAGGTCAGGTTGGAGGGACGGCTTTCCAAGAATGCATGGAGCTTTTCAGGAGTAGATTCAGGTCACATGGTCTGACCACAAGACATAGAGGCCAAAGTAAACTATCCAGAAAGGAGTAAAAACAGAGAGGGTAGTTTTAGCTCTATGGCTCTCCAAACCAGCTTTGTTGAAGAAAGAAAAGTCCATGCCACTGAGCTCATTTGCAGCAATTAATCTCATGCTGTGTTACTGACAAGCATTCCTTTCCACCTTTACTGCCTCCATATGCCAGCTGGTTAAATATACCCAAATCACACACCATATGAGTGGAGTCATCATGGACTCTCAACTGGTTCTTTGCTCTTCCTGCCTATAGTCATCTCCATCCAGCCTTCATTTTCTGCTCCATTTCAGGCTGAGGAGAACAGAGGGGAAAGGAGCTACATAATTAATCACTTTATTGGGCCCTTACAATAAAGGCTGTGTCACAACCTGGGCTCTTGGCCTGCTTGCACTTTCTGACCAGCGATGAGCTGCATACAGTATTAATGCGCTAGATGCTTTATAAGGCTCTTGTTGATCAGGGCTGGGCTCATAACACGGCCTTTAAGCCTACCTGCATGAGGGGTCCCCTGAGAGGGAACTCATTAGGGTCTGACGCTGCACCTTCTACGGGAAGTAATGGGTCACATTGGAATGTGCTGTTTATCTCGGGCCATAGAAACTAACGATGTGGGGGTGTGGGGGGGGGGCTTCCTTTAATAGGCCAAAAGCATGGGCCACCACGTTCTTTATTACAGGATTTTGAAACTGCCTGATTGCTTGCAGCCTTGCACACAGCTGGAGGCTTATTTACTTATTGATGTTACCATCATGCTCTGGGTGACTCGATGTTATTGTGTGCACTTTACCATGCAGGGAGCAGCTAAGTGAACAAGCTGGTCTGATTGGACCCTTTGGCTTCTCTGGTGATGGTTCAAAGGTGTGACTCAATGCTGTGGAAAGCACTTTATTGAAAATATGCAGTCAGGGGACCTTAGCAATACATTTTGCCATCTGAGCAACATTCCTTATGCTACTGATCATTGGTAACACTACTAGAGGTCTAACTGAATAGGGTCTTGAGCACTGAGTGACATTTTTAGTATGTTTTATGAACTGAATGACTTAGGCCTTAAAATAAAATGGGACTTAAATTAAAATAAGACGACACCTAAATAAACCAGTATTCATGTGGAAGAGCACATGAAGCAGAGGTCTGCTTGTGAATACCATATATCAGTCCTAAACGTGAACCCTTTCAATGCATTAATTGATCTAATCCTTCCTTAATTGTTTTTCTAGAAAACAGCAAACATACCATAAATGGCTCTTAACAGAACCTTTTTAACACTAGGCCAACATAGAAGTATTCCTCTAGTGATACAACTCGCAAACATTTTTTGGTACTTTATGGAACAATTTTTGGATGTAGAACTGATCGAAAGCATTAAGTTCTCCATTACTTTGTAATGATGCCTCATAATCATGTTATTAATGGAGCAAGTGTCCTCCACTGCAGTCCCCATCAATGTCTGTGAAGTCTGATTTACTTGTGGGCTGCTAATGAACATTTAAGCATTACATTACAAATATATTATTCAGTGCTTATGCATGTGTTAGGAAGTTCCGATGTGGGTAATCCTCCAATCAGTCGATCAAAGCACCAACCCAAAATGATCTCAACTTATGAACAAGCCATGTTCATTTAAAATTTCAGTCTAAAGTTGGTGTCTTCCTAATTTAAAACATGTAGGCTTTCCAAGGTTTCACATTAATTCCTTAAGTCCATTGAGTTTGGCTTGAGGCAATAAGTACATCAGCCTTGGTGCGGCATTGAGTTAGCTCATGCTAACTCTCCAATGTGTCTCAATCTGCCATAGTGGTCCAAATGCAGTCTAATGGCACAGGACTCAAGTCAATTAATACACGCAGACCTCAAATGGAGTCCTGGAAAGCACCAAGGGAGCAGATGAGCATAGGGAGTGGAAGTATTTCATTTCAATGTTGCTAATTTGTCATCTCAAGCTTTTTGCAGGATGCTACAGATGCACAGAAATGTGCAGCTGAGACAGCTGAAAGTTGCCTTTGATTGTACACCAGTGGCTCCCTATGGTGACATTAGAGAGAGGCAGCAAAGCAGGCAATTAGGGAAGTGGGAAGAGCTGCACTTGGCCAGAATGTGATGTGCGTGTATATGTGTGTGTGTGTGTGTGTGTGTGTGTGTGTGTATGTGCTTTGACACACCAGCCTAAAGAGTGATGGCCAGATTACACAGTAGAGATCAAGTGAGTCGAGACTCCAATACCACCACAAACACCACTTTCCAGATAAAAGCAAAGCTGGTTCCAGGTAAACCTGACAATACAAAGCTAGTGACATACAGCAGCATGGTATATCCATCTGCCATGCTGGCAGTCATTACTAGTCATTGTGAAGATTTAATTGGATAAGCTGTTCTTACACATTAAAACATTACTTTATACAGATTTTATTCAGATGCTTATAGATGTGATGCGAAGCTCCCGTGGATGTAGCCTTCAAAGCAATGAGAAATTATTTTTTGGAAGGAAATAATCAGGGGTCCAGGTTCGAAATTGAATCAGAATTAGTTCGAGCCTCTATTTCAATTTCAGGTTTTCTCAGGATCCCAGATTAAAGCTGTTCTAAGGAAAGTAATGAGGCAGGCTGTGAGAACTGAAACATGCCTTTTTTTAACCTGACTCGCATTTAGCATTCCTGTCAAGTTATGACAAATATTCTACTGGGGACTTCCTTCTCTAATTGCACTCATGAGGTCACCCACTGGTCCAGGACCTTGAGATGCCATCGTAGTGATTAAGATGAACAAAAAAAAAGAAGATATCTCCAACTCTTAATTGCTAATTTCTATTTGAATTTCTAATTTTCCAGTGGGAAGCATGCAGTGTCTTCTAGGTCCTTCAGAGAAGGCCTAATAATTTCTGAGAAATAACATTTACCTGACAGTACATTTGCTTAATATTGTCCTGCTTGTTTTATTTTACTGTTGCAGTTTATACCCTTATTCAGAGAGACAGCATCCACAGAGAAGTCATACATACTAAGTAATTCTGTCAGGTATTACTATAAATCAATGTCATAAACAGCAGAAAAAATGTTGTATTTATGTAGGCCTTGTGACGAATGAACTAGCTACAAACGGTTAATGGGTGTCCTTGGATTAAGATCTCAAAAGAGAATATTAAAACATTTTTTCTATGGCATTTATATTTAACCAATGTCTCCTACTATTTAGAGCTTCAAAAGCAAATAAAACAAGTAGAAAGTGACAATAAAAAAATGATATAAATCAATTATGTTTTGATTTACAAGGCTGGGACCAGAACTGAGGAAAGAACTTCACCCAAAACCTCCTGGAAGTCCTAGATGCAATACTGTGAATGAAAGCTCAGATATAAAAGATGGAAGTTAGTTGTTAGGAATTAAACCTGCAATAACTCTTGGCAAGGACTTTTTACTAAAGGAATCATTATATATAATCATTATAATACATCGTTATCATTATATTACAGTTTTCTTAAATGTCTTTCTGAGCTTCACATGTCCTTACTAAATCTAGAATGCTCTGACACACAATTTTTATAACAATTGCCATACGAACTGCTGCCAGCTCATCAGAAGCAAGGGAAACCCAATCACCGAAACTAATTGTTTCATTTAATTCCAACATTTATAAGCTGTTGCTGCTGAAAACCATGCACCAAAATCTCTACTAAACAGTTTGAGTTTACAGTCAGCACACCAAATGGCAAACTCACTGTGCTTACTGAGCTCCCTGAGCAAAATAGTGATTAGCACATTAGAACCCAAGCACTCTGTATACATGCACCAGCACATGTCCTATCAGCCTGACATCACATAGCATAAAAGCTATGCAATAAACAAAAGCACTGACGAATGATTGTTTACTTAATGGTCACACGTTGGCCTTGACTGGTTAGAAAAATGAAAAGGAGGCACAAGTACAGACTGCCATGTAGAATGTGGTTTATTAAGAACTAAACAGAACCAAAACAAACTAAAGAACACAAGAGTAAGACACACACCATAACAATATGCTCCAATAAAGTAGGTCTAACCAGCATAAATACAACATGTGAATGTGTAGAGAAACATTGAGAGTAAGGATTGATTTACTTATAGTAAATATCATCATCATACTGGCAAGTTAATGACTGTAACCATGGAAAGTACAAAATATATTCCATTTGAAATGTAATGAGCAAACACAGAGACTATATAAATCAATAAATACATTACAGTACCCTACTGGCAAACGGGGTGCTTTAAAATTTTCCATAGAAACGATTCTGCAATGTTAAATCACTTTTGTAGTTGTTGTAAAGTAGGATGCTTGCCAGATAACACTAGAAAGGACTAAAAAGCATGAAACATTTCAATGTAATGCAACTTTTTCTGCCTCACTGTCCCTGATATTGGGGACAGAAGTGTCCCCGTGGCTTTAAGATAATCAGAGTGTCTTCAGAAACAGCCTCATTCTTTGAGGAAGGAAGCTCCTGGGCATACATGCAGCCCATGGTATGTTGCCCTGCGAAGAGGAGTATGATGCAGTTAATAAGTCTCATCAATCTTTAGTGTTCTCTGTTGTTCTGAGTTGATCAATCCCTGGGTAGCCAAGAGGTCTATAGCTGTGGATCGTGGGCGTCCGTTTAATGTCACACCAGGAAGCAAAATTAAAGGTATTGCATTTGTTTGTTATTTCTCTCTGTGTGGAAATGAAGGGCAATTATAATTCCTGGGTTCCATTTGCTTCATGCTGACTCTCCTGTCCCTCAAGAAAACCCAATGTCAGGTACATTCACCATGTAATTGGGGTCCCCTCAAATAATGAGCAAATTGTGTTGGATTTTTCTTTCAATTTCTTTGTCCATGTTTCCTTTGGCGGTTACTCAGTCAGCAGTCTCTGTGGGTCTGGACGTGGCTCAATATCAGGTAGAATCTCCATGTAATTGGAGGCCCCTTTAAAATAATGGCAAAATTAGGAGGAATGCAATTTTCCCCTTCCACTATCTGAGCCATCTGTTTATTGGACAGGCGAATTGAAAAACTGAAATGCACTCAATGGCGAGCAGGGCAATTCCCTGGTGCAAAGCCTCATCGGGACCTCGCGATTGTCTCGTTGTTGCAGGTCATGGTTATCGACTCTTTCTGATAATTATAGGGACACTGGGGAAGGCAGGAGATGAGGAGTAATTAGTTTCTGCCCATTCGGGTTTATAGTGCTGCTTGTGTGGAAAAAAAAAAAAAGTACATTAGGACTATCAGCCAACAGGAATCTGCAACACAAGGCTTAGAATTCATACAATTCAGTCTTATACATATATCAGTTTTAGAAAATGCTTTCTCAAAGCAGTTGTCCAGAAACCTGGGTCCAGGAACCAAGATTCAAAAAGAAAAACTAGGAATGACTGGTGCTGGTTGATTTTCTCTCATTTAATAAACTAAAGGGTAATTAAGTGAGTGTATTTTGGGTTCAGCTTTAGTCAAGGTCACCTTTATCGAGTCCAAGACAATTTCAAGTCCAGGACTGGTAAGGTCAAGACCAAGTCCAAAGAGGTTGGATACCAAAAAAAAGGAAAATTTCCCACCTGTGGGAATAATAAAGCAGTATTTTATCTTAAGTCCATCTTAAATCTTGAGTCCAAGCCATGATTGAGTGAAAGAGGTTCAACTTCAAGTCAGAGAGAAATGCTATAAGTGGAAACCAACTAGAATATTTGACTTTAGTGCTACAGCACTGACTGTGTGTTTACCGAAGAGTTCTAATTAAGGCTGGGCACATTAAAACGCTTTTATTGCTCTGATGCATTATTTACTTGCAATTATTTCATTGCATGTTAATGATAGATAAAATGTGAACGCCCTGCCATGGCAAATAGCTTTGGTTTTATGTTTGATTTGATTACATTAATGTGTAGGTTGAAATTTACAACAAAATAACAGTAGCTGTGGAACTGTGTTAAAGGGAACACTGCTTTTATAAAAGCTCCATATTTGTTTAAAAGGTTTGCAAACCAAATGTTATTGCACTTTTGTATAGATAGCAGAATTCAGCAGAGATCATCAGAACTAATCATTTAATTTTGCATGTAACTATGCAATTAATCACGAATTATCTCAGACAACTGTGATTAATTGTGATTAAAAAGTTTAATCATTGCCTAGCATTAGTTCTAATATTACATTTTGTTCTAAGTAAGTGCTGCAAATATGCATGAATAGAAGCAATCAAACGCCTATTTTCATATCACTGCATGTCATGGTCATAGTGTAAGCAAGTGACCCAAGCAGGTTTTGACCAATAGTGAGGACATTTAGTCACACAGTGTTTTTACACACGCAGACACACGAGAGACATATACCCATCATCCCACATTTGCCTGTTTTCTATTTGACTTCGGTGGTCAGCAGAGATTAATGCATTTTCAGCAGCTTGTTCTGCCTCATGGTTAGTGTTCCAGGCAGCCATTTGCTGTACAGCACAGAGCAAGCACTCCATGAGCTGGCCCCTATCGCTTAGCTAAGGCTGGAAGCACAGCTGCATTGACAAACCCTCTATCTCTCCGCCTGCCACCCCCCCAATCACTGTGTGTTGTTTCCTTAATTGAGAGGCACTGAAGGGTGAAGACGAAACTCTAGTAGCAAACGGCAGCAAGCCAGTGTGTCGCTGGCACAATTAGAGAATATTGGCGGACGCGGGGCACGGCAAATACCACCGACGTCTCAGCACACGAAATTTCAAACATATTGGGTAAATTAGACCTTCATGTTTCAAAACTATTAAATGATTAGTCTGAGAAAATAAAATGTGTCAGATGAGGCTCTGGCCAACTTTCTGTCTGTGCAGCCATCACGAAACACAATTTCATAAAAATATGTGATCCAATCACGATTAAGGGCTTTTTTTCGTGCTAGGACAATGCTTCTCTTTTTTATGCCAGGACAACCCTCTACTACCATAAGGATTTTAATGGGCACTGCATTAAATCACCAGTATCTGCACTAACTGGTGACTCTTATGGTTAGGTTATGGTTGAGGTTAAGGTTAAGGTTTAGGTTTAGGTTAAGGTTAAGCTTTAGGTTAAGATTAGGGTTAAGGTTAGGTTAGGTTATGGTTATGGTTAAGGTTAAGGTTAGGGTTAGGTTTAGGGTTAGGTTATGGTAAGGAATAAACTATTTATATAGGAATAAATTATTTCTCTCATGCTGTCCGGTTAGTGAAGCGTTATCCTAGCACGAAAAAGAGAGAGCCCTAAATCGTGATCTTCATTGTTATACTGTTAATACTCAACATGCTTCAATTCACCCAGCTTCTAGTGTCCTAGTGCTAGTTAGTGTGTCTATATAAGGTTTGAATCAGGATAGGTACTTGTGAATAGTGACCTAAATCAGTATCTAATGAGAGTGAGTAATTAAATATAAAAAGCATGATGACCACTTTAAAGCCTTCCTATACAAATTGCATTAATTAGTCTTATCCTTGAAATTATTTGGATGTTCAAGGTTCTAGGCAGCATTACTACATTACATTTGCACATGGCTATTTTGCACAACACACACCTTGGCACATCTACACTATACTTAGCATTTTGGACAGACGCATATTGTTTATGTATCTCTTTTATCCTAACATTATGTTGTATAACTGTTATCATAGCGTTGCTGCTTTGTAAAGCTTTACACACAAGCATGTCACTCACATGTCCTCTCTGTGTACCAGCAACATGTAATGTGACAGTAATTTTGATTTGATTTAATCTGAAAATCAATTGGATTTTTGGTTGCCAACCTGGGAATACTTTCAGCTTAACGAAATATCTAATAAAATAATAATGACTTTTCTGTAAATATTCTGTATTTGTTTGCTTTATGTGTTGCAAAAATGTTCTCCTAACATTTCCAGACTTATTTCCTCATGTCACACACACCAGAACACGTGATGTCAATCTGTCTCGGAAATGACTCACATCTAGACTATTTAAATGGAAAGTCTGGGTTCATCCGCACACACACATTGGTCTTCTTGCCCAACTACGTGTCACCTCAAACTCTCGGTATCGTGAGTACTTCGACTCGTCAGAGTCCAACTCTCTCTTTTACCTTTTCTGTGTGTGTGTTGAGAATGCAGGTTCCTTTAGTGGGAATCCCCCTGTGGCAGATTTTCAGGCGGAGGCTGGGACATGCTCTGAGGACTTCGAGGGCCCTCGAAGGCGACCTGAAGTCCATTCCCGTCCCATACCATGACCTGGCTGGTGTGTTCAACAAACTAAAGGCCACCAAATTTCCTAATAACCACCCGTACGACCTGGACTTCGATCTCCAGTCTGGCATGGTACCACCGCACGGCCGTCTCTACTCACTATCCTTAGGGGAACAGAAGGCAATGGATGACTACATCTCGGACATTCTACGCCAGGGTACCATCAGATCTGCCAGCTCCCCTGCCGCCGCAGGGTTCTTCTTTGTCAAATAGAAAGACGGGGGACTTCGCCCTTGTGTCTACTATCGAGGGCGAGAATGTTTTCTGGGGTTCACCAACTTCTATCAGCGATTCATCCGGGGCTTCAGTTCAACTGCGGCACCTCTGACGGCCCTCACCAAACCGCAGTCTGGACACTTCACTCTAACTCCAGTTGCCATCCAAACCTTCAAGACCCTTTGCCACCTGTTCACAACTGCTCCAGTCCTTCTCCATCCAGATCCGTCCAAGCCGTTCATTATAGAGGTGGACGCCTTCGATGTGGGCGTAGGAGCCATCCTCTCACAGCGGCATCCAGATCCGAAAATCCATCCATGCTGTATCTTCTCTCTGAAGTTCTCTCCCACTCAACGATATGGGGTAGGGGACTGTGAGTTGTTAGCCATCAAGTGGGCCCTAGAGGAATGGCGTAACTGGGTTCAGTGACCCATTCATGGTCTGGACCGATCTGGCCTGCCAAGCAGCTAAACCCCAGGCAGGCATGGTGGGCAATATGTTTTTACCAATTATTTTCCAGCTGTCATATCACTTGGGGCCCAAAAACACCAAGTTTGATGCCCTCTCATGCCAACACTGTCCTGCCTCTAGACATCATCCTGGCTCATCTCCGGTGGCAATCCGTCAGGAAGTCCTCCAGTGGGGGCCCTCCTCCGCTGTGGCTGGACACCCCGGTGTCACACGAACTCTCTCCAACCTCCAACGAGCATTTTGGTGGACTTCCATAGCTATGGACATGAAGAGATTAATCCAAAACTTGTGAGATGTGTGCCAGAGCAAAGTCTTCCAATGCTCCTGGAGTTCCACAGTGGTCTTGGACTGGACTGTCCTCAGCCAAGACCACTGTGGAACTGATCATTGAGCACGTAGTCCCCAGGACATTGTCTCGGACAGAGGTCCCCAGATCACAGCCAAGTTCTAGCGGGCCTTCTGCCGTCTGATCAACGTCACTACCAGCCTCTCCAGCTTTGACAAAATAGATTGCCTCCTTCGGAGCTTGTTGTTTTTGCTGGAGCTGATGGCTGAGGCTAGCCTCTCAGCGACAGCCTTGAGCACCTTGAGCGACAATCTGCCAGAGCCTTTGGGCAGCCACTGGGGCGGTGTTCCAAAGAACCTCTGCCGGAGCACAGAGTGCATGTGGGTGTCTCACTTTTCCCCCCACACGTGGAGGTTCACTGGGCTTGGTAGGGCATCGTAGACAGACTGCACCAGGAAGTGGACCCGCTGGAAGTCTGGCTGCAAGATGTTTGCCCAGGTGATCCTGCACTGCAGTGCACTCTCCCACATCGTCCACGCTCCTTGTTGCAGTAGTTCCACTGCCCTACTCACTCGCTCTTCCTCCACACCCGCTTTAACTTCTTCCTGAATCAGGTGGTGTCTTTCCTTTCCATGGGTCTGGCTGATGAGGGTCTTTGGAAAGTAGCCCAAACCTGCTCTACCTGTTGCCACAGTGTCCAGCAGGGCCTTCTGTCTTAGGCGTGACTCTGCCAGCTCCACTGTTTCCCCAGCCCTCCATGTCCTTCCTGTCCTCATCTTGATACCAGCTGCTGACACCCTGCAGTCCTTTGAATCCCTGTACTGTAGGGCTTCCCTGGTGCATGCCACCATGAACTCTTCTTTGAGGCCACTGAGAGGAAGCTGCAGAATGTTACTTTTTCCATACAGGGCAGTGATGATGAGGCTGCGAGGAAGGCCCAGCCACTTTTGAAGAAAGCTGCCGATCCTCCTCTCTAGAGTCTCAACTGCTATCATTGGGACTGCATAAATCAGCAGGGGCCACAGAATGGAGGGCAGTATTGAATGCTGGTAGATCCAGGCTTGAACCTATCAGGCAGGCCAGACTTGTCTACCTTGGTGAGCCAGTTGCGGAGTTCTAAACTGGCCTTCTGAATGGTTGCTAAATCCTTCAGGCTGGGGTTGAACAGTTTCTCCAAGCCCTTGCTAGCAGAAAGAAACCCACTGCTGATTTCTATACATGCCTAAGAGTTTTGCTTAGTCTTAGGTATCTCATATATTTTCATGGGACACTTTGATTCAATGTAAAGTAGTTGGTGCACAGCTTATATAACAGTGAATTTTTGCTCTAAGCTCAGAATAACTAAACACACAGCCATTAATGTTTTAATTGCTTAGAACAAAAGTGAGTACACTCTTAAATGAAAATGCCTAAATTGTTAGCCAGATGGGATTTAAGTCTGGAGATTTCTATCCACTCCATGTTTTCCAGCTTACCATTTTGTTCTTTTTTCTGGCAGAGTTCAGAGTTATGTTTTGGGACTTCTTGCTGTTGGACAAACTCGAGCATCTAGACTCATACCAGAGGTCCTGCATGGCGCTACCTTACCATTAACCTCTTGCAATCCAGCACTGTGCTGTGTACCATTTCATGAAATTAATACTTAAACAGTTCAATTCAGTTCAGTGTTCAATGATGTTCAATAATAGAAGCTTGAAAGACACCAGTAGTGTATATCTATACCTATATCTATTTATCTATTTCTCTCTCTCTCTCTCTCTCTCTGTCTCCCCCTCTCTCTCTCTCTCTCTGTCTCTCTCTCTATCTCTCTCTATCTCTCTGTCTCTCTCTATCTCTCTGTCTCTCTCTATCTCTCTGTCTCTATCTCTCTCCTTCCCTGCTGCAGTTTCAGTTTCACTAGAGCTGCTAAACAAAATGCATGCACATAAGGTCGACGGATGGTGTTTAAGGAGAGTGTGTGTGTGTGTGTGTGTGGGTTTGTGTGTGTGTGTTACTGCATTGCTGCTTCAGCATCTTAGACCTCCTGCTTACGGCGGCTGCTGAGAGACACTTTTCTGCTGAGATTTATTGATCTTTACTGCAGGCCTTTAGCACCGCAACCCTGAGGGACCTGCTCTGACCACAGCCAGTACACACGGAATCACTGCCTCACACTGCCTCACACTGCCTCACACCACCTCACACCGCCTCAGATCCCCTCACACGACCACACAACGCCTCACACCCTCAACGCCTCACACCCTCACACCACCTCACTGCCTCACACCGCCACACACCACCTCACAGAGCCTCACACCCCTAACCCCGCCCCATACCGCCCCACACTACCTCACACTGCCCCATACCACCACAAACCACTGCATACCATCTCACTGCCTCATATTGCCTCACACTGCCCCTTACCACCTGACATTGACACGCTGCCTCACACCACTAAGAGTCCTAGAGAGTGCAGTTGGCTCCCCTTTCTCTCGGCAGGTAGTGTGGTCTTCCCCACCCTCCCATCACTCAGTATAACTGTCCTCTCTCTGGGTGGGTAGGGTGGTCCTCCCTCTCCCCATTACTCAGTATAACTGTCCTCTCTCTGGGTGGGTAGGGTGGTCCTCCCTCTTGCCCATCACTCAGTATAACTATCCTCTCTCTGGGTGGGTAGGGTGGTCCTCCCTCTTGCCCATCACTCAGTATAACTGTCCTCTCTCTCTCTGGGTGGGTTGTGTGGTCGTCCCTCTTCCTCCATCACTCAGTATAACTGTCCTCACTCCCTGACATTTTTTGAGTGGCAGAGTGTTTTCCAGTGGTGTGTTGTGTGGTTGTGGTCAGACCTGTCCTATAATCCCCCTCTTGCATGGCGCTTGGCCACTCTGACTCCAACTCTTCACCTCTAATGATGGAGTAGCTTTGTACTGACCCTAATATCGAGACTGATACTCCGTTTGATACTTATACTTATCCATATCTTTTGATCCAGGTTTCAGTTCTGATCATTTAGCAACCAGGACTATTTTAGTTCTTTAGTTATTAAAAATCTCGAGACATTTTTGCACTGAGCACGGTCTTACCTGCAGAGTAGACTGGAGGGTGTGGACCAGAGGTTAAGACTGTCCTCACCTCTGCTGTACCCGGCTGTACAATCTGTCCTTTGTGCAACTTGTAGTTTGACCTCCTGGTGGAGCTCTTCCAGGATGAGGAGAAAGCCACCAGTCCGACGGGGGCGGTTCCTTCCACAGGGGGGCGAACTCGTCTCAGCGTCAAACCGGACAAGGGCAAACCAGGCCAGGCCAGCAAAGAGCACAAGAAGACAGTGGGGCTGCAGGTGGGATTCCTTGGCAACACTGTGTGTGTGTTTGTGTGTGTGTGTGCATGTTGTAAACAACTGTTGTTTGTTCTATAGTTCCGGAATTCCCTGCAGCTCCTGATGGAGACTCTAAACGCTACGACGCCACACTATGTTCGCTGCATCAAACCCAACGACTACAAATACGCTTTCACGTAAGTCACCCAGCAGCCAGCCCAGCTGTGTCAGAGCACTTCCCCCAGATTTGATTGGGAGAAAAATAAAACTGCATTTCTCAACTCTTTATCTGCTGAACATCTGCTCCGAGATGCACATCATCACCTGGACTTCTCTAAATCACAAGGAATGTGTGTTATTTTATTAATGTTATTCATTTTATTCCACCTGTTTTTGGTGACACTTCTCCTCTGAGACACGTGTCAAGGTTCCAACTACAGCTTATACCTTCTGGGTATTATTGAGCCTTAAGGACAGTGAAGTGTGTTTCAGATTAAAGCCAACAGTTTTGTGCTGAACAGAGTTTTTCTCTGATTTTTTGACCCTGCTGGAGCACATACTGCTCATTTTCTTGTGGAAATGCACTTGTTTGACTTTTTTCCCTGCAATACAAGACATTAATCATTAAATAATTACATCAAAATGAACAAAAAAGAAAGGCAAGGTATGAGGTAATAAAATATATATTTTATTTATGATAAATTATCTAATATTTTAGATATAATATATTTCAATACATATATTTATATGCATTTTCTCTCCCTCCCCCTCTCTCTCTCTATATATATATATATACTACATAAACGTACTACATATACACACACACATACACAGTAAAGTTATTTTGTGGTGGTTTGTATTTGGATAATAGATTAAATGAATATAGAAAACTTGTATGATAGCATACCACTAAAATGTAAAATGCTATTTAATAATAATAACATATGAAATAACAAATACATATAAACGTGTCATATTATGAAAAAACATAAATATTAATATTAGTCTTGGTTGTAATTCCAGGTTTGACCCAAAGAGGGCAGTGCAGCAGCTGAGAGCGTGTGGCGTGTTGGAAACCATCCGCATCTCTGCAGCAGGATTTCCATCCAGGTACACCACACACACACACACACACACACAC
>JBBMFX010417776.1:0-15000 GCA_037832545.1 Rhabdalestes septentrionalis
TTACAGACACAGTCTTACAGTCATTAGTTACAGACACAGTCTTACAGTCATTAGTTACAGACACAGTCTTACAGTCATTAGTTACAGGGACAGTCCCCCTGGAGCAACTATGGGTTAAGTGTCCTGCTAAAGGACACAATGGTAGATAGTGTGTGTGGTGGGGTTGATTTTGTGGTCATTGTGTTTTACTTACTAGGCTACAAACACCCTGCTTCTTGTGAACTCCTTCCTCCACTCAGATCACATGACCTGAAACCTGAGACGCTATATTTGAGCCTCAGATCAAAAAAGAGGTTCCTAGTCAGTTCTTCTTGGTCTGCAGATGAGTTGAGCCTGGGCAGGAGGACAGACATGGGGGCTGTGGGTCAGCGCTGGAAGCTCAGCAGCATCGTGCTGATGACTGCTTTTCTGCTGCTGTCCGAGCTTGGTAAGTGATGAGCAAGAGCACACAGTGGCAACATTTCAGAAAACACACACATTAGTTTAGTACTTTTAAGCTGAGGAAAGCTGAAGGATGTGGTGGTGTTTTCTTATTGTTTTAGGGTGTTTTGTTGTTTCTAATAGTTTTTTCTTGCTGGTCCACTCATGGCTACATTTTTATTTAGCATTTAAATAAACAGCTTTGGTGATGTTGGAATCAAACCCCACAAGCTGCTTGTAAGTTGTGCTTCTAAGCTCTTTTTTGCCTTTGATTCCAAATTATTCCAGCCCACTCTTAAATTTTATAAGTCGTGAATGAAAACAAAAAAAAACAACAGACCATCATTTTATTGTCTGGAATCAGCACCACAATAGACACCTATTACAAGGCACTTTCAAAGGCATGACACACACACACACATACGCATCTACACAGGTAAGGCTCGCTTTAAACTGATTTGTAATTGTGAAAAAATAACAAATATAAAGCAATATAAAGCCACAGAAGTAAACAGAGTAGGAGGCAAGGACATGAGTAATCAATCACAAAGTGGGAGGCAACAAACACTACTAACCTGTCTACAAAGCAAGAGGGAGGACAGTTCTAACCAATCACATAGTAGGAGGCTGATCAAAATTAGCCAGTCACAGTGTGGAAGGTGGGACGTTAGTAGCCAATCACAGTACAGGAGGCAAGATATTGTTATCCAATCACAGTACAGAAGGCTGGACTCTGCTAGTTAATCACATACAGGAGGCAGGACACTGCTAACCAATTGCATCGAAGTAGGCAGGACACTACTCACCAATCACAGAGGAAGAGTCAGGACAATACTAACCAATCACAGTGCTGGAGGTAAGGACACTACTAACTACTCACAGAGCAGGAGGCTGGACATTGTTCTCCAATTGCATCGGAGTAGGCAGGACACCACCAACCAATCACAGAAGAAGAGGCAGGACAATACTAAACAATCACAGAGCAGGAGGCAGGGCAAAATTACAGTCTGGGAGGCAGGACAATACTAGCCAATCACAGTACAGGAGACACCACTATCCCATCACAGTACAGAAGACTGGACACTACTAGCCAATCACAATGCAGGAGGCAGGACACTGATAACTAGTTGCATCAGAGTAGGCCAATCACAGAGGGAGAGGCACGACACTACTAACCAGTCACAGAACAGGATGCAGGACACTACTAACTAATCACAGAGGAAGAGGATGGCACTACTAACCAGTCACAGAGCAGGAGGCAGGAGAGGCAGGTAATTACTGTAATTCCCTCATTTCCATTAGCTTGCAGTTTCCACCTGAAGCCATTAGAGGGAGTTCATTTTGCAACCTGTCACCAGCAGTCTGACAGACAGACAGACAGTCTGTTTGTGTGTGTATGTGTGCGAGTGAGAGAGAAAGAGAAAGAGAGAGAGTGAGAGAGAGACCGCGACTGAGAGTGAGAGAGCAGGTAGTGTGCGAGCTGGATTAGCATGAGAATGGTGCTGTGTTATAAAAGAGAGGGGGAGAGGTTTCTGTCCCCCGTCACACACGCCGGTGCTCATGTCTCTGTGTCCCCTGTGTGTGCGCTCTCTCTATGCACTTTTGACTGCAGTCCTGCTCTTCTCTTCTCTGTCCCTCCACTTTGAAAATCCTCCCCCTCTCCCTGTCCCCATAGACGCTTTGAACGCCATGGACAACCAGGCCACCTTCCTGTACTTCGCCTATGGGAGCAACCTGCTGAAAGAGAGGCTCCAGCTGAAGAACCCCTCAGCCCGGGTTCACTGCGTTGCCAGGCTTCAGGTACAGCCTTGTTTGTCCATTGTTAGTGTATACATACACACACAAACACCCACATCACTTCTCAAGAATACATGTCCTAGTGATACAATCCAGCACAAGAAAACAATTTCATGTTTGAGTGTAATTGCAATGTGCAATGTATCTCTGCAGGACTACAAGTTGGTGTTTGGAAACCACAAGGGTCTGGCGAGTGATCGCTGGCACGGCGGCGTGGCCACTATAGAGCACAGCCCAGGGGATGAGGTGTGGGGGGTGGTATGGAAGATCAACATGGCAGACCTGGAGAGTCTGGACAGGTACGGAGTCCCAATGTTCTCAAGAAGCTGGCTCACTGCATCACACATTGTATGGGAACAGGGGTGGTTATCGGCCACGGCTGCGTTTTTATTGGGAACATAAGCCCCTTCTCCTCTCAGAGAACCCTGTTCCCACCACGTTCCACCGCTCCCATCCAGTTCCGCTATTCCCATATTGTTCCCCTGCTCCCACAATGTTCCCTCATACCCTGTTCACCCATTCCAACCTTGTTCCACCATTACAACTCTGTTTTCTGGCTACCACATGGCACATGACACAGTGTGGGAGCATCATTCAGTTGAGCTTTGAAAGGTGTTGTTTTTCTGACCCTGAATGAATATGTACTTTAAAGATACACTTCATATAACTGGATGGGATGGGTTTGTCCCTTTGTGTGTGTATTTAGGCAAGAGAATGTGAGGTTGGGGGCCTACAGCCCAGTGGAGGTATCTGTGTGGACCCCTGGTCAGGAGCTAAGCTGCCGGACGTACATCATGAACAGCTGCGTCTACGCACCACCGTCTCCACAGTACCTGAAGGTAGACTCTTCTTATCTATATGGTTCAATTGACATCAGCTCAGAAACCTCCGCAAACTGAGACCTCCAAGAACTGAGCAGCCTACTAGTAAATTCATATTGTTTTTATCTCATTATAACTCACAACCTACAGAACAGACCTAAAAACATTTATGGCTCACATGACAAGTCTTGTTTCCTGAAGACCTGAGAAAGTGTAGCATATTAGGAACTTTTTAGATCTTTATATATACTGCAAATATAATATGATCATATGAATCTTTCAGCTCAGTCCAGGACCATTTTTGCGTCATCACTTAAATAGTCGTCCGTTTGAGGTTGTGTGACGTGGCGCGTTTCCCTGCTCCCATCACTGCCCAACAACAGTGTTGTGCTGTTTTTTCTAGCGTTTGCCGCTGCGCCCTTTTGTGTGGGAAACACAATGGGCTGTGGGCAGTAACTCTGTCAGTGGCTGCTGGGCTTATTCAGTGGAGCTGCCCACCAAACCCAGTTCTGTATTAAAGTGAAGCATCTGGAATATACATTTCACCCTCGTATCCCCTACCACTAACAGCATGTTGCCCCTTAAAAGTGTGCCTGTCTGGTCTATCGTCACGGAACACTCAGCCGGAAGACTTGACCATGGCTTCTGGAATCTTCCTCTGGTCTGTTAAATCTCAAATGACTCCGGAGATGAAAAAAAAGCAAGCCAAGTGTGTCTGTCCTGGTTTTGTGATGGAAGCTTTGTGCAAATGTCATGTGTGGCACACACCATCCAGGGTTTTTTGTTCCATGAGGTGCATGGCTCTGTGGCTAAATGCACATTTGGGGACTTTTCAGCTGTTCAGGTTAAAGGAAAGACTACAGAGACCTTTCTTTAAATTAACACTAGAGATAATTTAAGCAACAAGTAACTTGTTGGCATGATGCGAAGCCATCAAACTGCCGTCTCCTCAGAACATGTAAATGTCGGAGTAATATTACTCTCCTGTTGAGAGTTATATGTTATAGAAGACAGTGAGAGAGATGTCAGTTCTGGAGTTCTCGATGCTGGAGGCAGAATTATTGGCAAAAAGCTTGAGACACTTTGCGTGAACTCTCTGGCAGGTCTTGTGGTAGGTTCCCAGTGTGTAATGATCAGAATATATCAAAAGTGCTCTAAGGAGAACTGGAGAACCGGTGACAGGATAATGGGAACCTGAAGTTCTGGGGAGCGAAAACCAGCCCATCTGATCTGATCCCACAGAAAACCTGCTGCAGCACCACCTAATGTATATGAGGCTGTGCAACAGCAGACAGAGTTTCAGAGTGTCCATGCCGACCCCTGTCCACCCCTGAAACCTTTTACTATGGACATCAGAACTGGACCAAGGACCTTTGGAGGAAGGTGGTCTGGTCTGATGCTTTACGTTTTCTTCTACATCATGTGGATGACCTGGTGTGTTTATGGGGGTTGGTTACCTGGGGAAGAGATTGACCAGGGTGTATTATGGAAAGAAGGTGAGGCAGTACAGGCTGTGTGATTCTCTAATTGATGTTCTGCTGGAGAACCTTCACATGGATGTTCCTTTAACACCCAAACACTGCAGACCAAGGAGACACTGTCTCCTAACAGCAGTGCCCTCTATTAGCAAGATGATCAAGCTGTGGGTCTGAAATGATGTGCAACTTCTTAAGAAGCTGTTGAAAAATGAAACCAGGTAGAACCGAAGATCTGCACCAGCTTACCCAAGTTGGATATCTGAGATGTGGGAGAAGGTTTTGTGAACTGATGGAGAAGCTTACAATAAGCAGGACAATTAAAATAAAACTGAACCTAAAATAAGATTTAAAGCAAAACCTGGATACACTGAACCAGTTGATCTAAAGCGTGTCTGCTTTTTTTTCTAAAGGTAAAAAGGAATATCTTCTACTGATCATCTGCTTTGACTGGAAAAGTGTGGTCTTTGACTATTGTATAGTGCTACATTTAACAGTAACAATGGACTAAACCTTTCAAAGCTTCCAAGTCATACTTTATCGGCAAGACGTAAATAAATATTTGAAATATTTGAAGACAATCATATTACAAGCATAGTGGTAATGATAACCTCTGATACTGCCTCTAATGTAACCAAGCTTGCAATGGTGTAATTTCATTTTCCACCTTGAATTTAACAACTGTAGCTGAAATACAAACATTACAAATACCAATATTCCTTACAGTTTTACAGCAAGTCTTTCAGTAAAAATATACAAGTCAAAGTAGATAAGAATAGCTGCATAATGTTAACTAATGCAAGTCAGTTGGACATTAAAACTGTTAAACTATACCTAGTTGTTGAATCAGGTGTTTTTATTTGGTTTACAGGCATATTTTACTCCATGAATGCACATCATTAACTAAAACATGCACACATGAGATCCTGCTGGTGTGGGTTTCCTCCCTTTCAGTGATACCAAAATAGCAATTAGCTGACCCTTGAGGAGGGTCCTCAGCCTGCAACTTAATCATATTATTTATAATATATTATTATAAGATCTTATTATTTATGATTCTTAAAATTTGTCAGGCAACTGGTGATTGTTTGTATCTTTCAAATTTCAAATTCCTCCTTTAAAAGAGATTGATGTTCTTTTAAAAGAGGAATTTGAAATTTGAAAGATACATACAGTCACCAGTTTCATAAATGAACATGTAGAAACTATCTGAGTTCTTGTTTGTCCCTGATGCTGTAGGTGATCGTGATGGGGGCGGAGCAGAACGGGCTGCCGAAAGAGTACCAGGAGAAGCTGAAGGCCATAGAAACCAACAAGTACGAGGGTCCGCTGCCTGTGATGGAGGAACTGGAGCGAGCTCTGAAAAACTCCAAACGTAAAAAAAAGGACCGCTCTGATGCTTAGCGAAGACTTTTAGAAAAAGCAGGAAAGAACTGGGAAATTTAAAAATAACTGTAAAATTACAAATTCCAACAGATTAAAGCATAAAAGGAGCAATTAAACAGCAGATCTCATGAATGTTCCATTTATGTCATTCTGAGTGAAATTCTGGAGAACGTTGTGATGTTTCGTAATAAAATAAACCACACAGGTGTTTGTTTTCTGTCAACAGAGTCTGTATTATTATACTTTCATATGCTGTTATACATTTATAAATGCTGAGTTAAAAACAGAATGTCATGTCTGCAAAGCGTGTCGTACGAAAACTCTGCAGTTTTGCCAGACAAGTCACATCAAATTTTTCAATTTAGAAATAATTTACACATATTTTGAATAATTTATACTTACCATCATTATTTATAAGAATTAGACATATGTCAGTGGAACAGCTTTTTTCTTATTTAATCATTTATTTGGACTTCAATGTGTCATTTTTACTCACTTAAAAAAAAGTGAAATACGTATGTTGAGTGACTGAGTAGGATTTCACCACATATTATAGGTCTGTGTATTCCTGTTGCCCCCTTCTGGATGATTTCTATACTACACCTTTGACAGCTGGAATTAATTTATTTTGGTATTTTAACACATCTATTTAATTTAACTAATCAATTAAATATCACTTTGTAATTTAGAAACAGACAAACTGATTCTAGATCTGAATATGTGCTCATATTAAACAGTACTAAAAACTTTGTGCTGTGCTCACATATGACAAATGGACACTTTACACTCTGTTACTGTATTCATGCACCCTCTGCATGAGGCATAAATCACCACACACTCAGCACAATCCGACTGACCATCAGGCATATCAGACATTTTACCAGTGGGCTGATGCGACACCATTTGTCAACTGATGCACAGTTGACACTAGGAAGCTCAATCGACTTTTTAAACACCACAACTTTTGCTTTGGTCCCTGTGCCTCGGTCCCCGAAACATACCAACAAAAGCCCACCAAAGCAAGCAGGTGGCAATATAACCTTAAACCATACAGTATTGGTTACCAATCAGAGGCCTTTGAGGGGAGACAGTGACAGTGGGCAGTGTTGAGACAGTGGCCAGTTTTGCCTTGTCGGAAAAAGCTACCTTTAAGTTTTAATATTATTTATTTAATTTTTTTATGTGCACAAAAATTATCAACACAAGGGAAAAGGAAAAAAAGGGGAAAAAATGCCATGCATTGTGCAGGGAAAGAAAGAAAGAAAAAACTAATTTACATATGTATGTGTAAATAAAAATAAATAAATAAATAAACAAAACAAAAACACAAAAGTTAACAACGTAGCTTGAGCTGTGCATATCATTAAAATACTCCGTCATGTTTGTACATACAGTAATATATACGTCTTACTCATTATGCATACACATAAGGATAAACAAGGGGCAGAAGAGCAGGCAAAGGAGACAGAAGGAAACTGTATTAATCCAAGATACATTTCCCTTTACATACAATGTCTTGTAAGGATGAGGGTAATGAGTTCAAAAAGGGAGCCCAAATTCTTTCACAATTATCATTAGCCTTAATTTGACTTGTTAACCTTTCCAAGGGCAGAATTCTGAAAATCTCTCTGTACCACTGTGCAGTGGTGGGTGGTTCATCCCTAATCCATTGTGTCAGGATGTATTTCTGAGCAAGTAATAAGAGTTTATCACATAATTTGTAAACTAGCCTATTTAAGGACCCACTTCTGGGAGGGAGACTCAGCAGAAAAAAATACCTGGTTCCTTCTGAACTGTGGCCTTCTTTAGCATGCTAAGCTTTTGGGCTATTTTGCTCTAAAAGTTTGAAATTACAGGGCATTCCCAAAAACAATGAATATATGTCCCAACAGCTCTTTTACACTTAACACACATTGGAGAAAGTTGCTTGTTTATTTTATTTCAAACAGATGGGGTGATGTGTAGCCTATGAAGAATTTTGTATTGGATTTCCCTTAATCTGTTGCAAAGAAACGTTGATGTAACACACTCCATTGTTTGCCTCCAGTCATCATCAATATATTCTGTGCCCAAATCACGTTCCCATTTCCTTGTAGTCTGATAAATATTTTCAGGATTTTACGAGTATAAAAATGTTTAAAAGCTAGAAATAAAATGTTTTGTGTCTTTTCGTTTAAGGAGAAATCCTTCAGCAGGATTAAAGGAATGGTTATGGCAAGTTTGATCAACAATGGAGTGTATAAAATGACGTATTTGGAGATATCCATAAAAATGTTTCTGTGGGATTGCAAACTTCTGTTGAACTTGCTCAAAAGACATAAGTGCTTCATCTTTAAATAAATCACCTATGAGTGTAATCCCTTTCTTATGCCAAATATCAAAAACACTGTTCTCAACACCAGGTAGGAAGTTTTTATTTTGAGTTAGGGGGGTTAAAGCTGACAAGGTCCCTTCGCACCCAAGGTATTTCAAGATGTCACGCCAAATTTTAAGGGTAGTGCCAACAATGAGGTTGCATTTCACATCAGAGAGAAGTTGAGTCTTTTTGTTGTGCATTATCTCACTTAACAAGGCTAAAGTGCTAACAGCCCAATCATTGGGGGTGGGGTGGGGGGGGCTTCTGGGGATTCCCAAGAGGCAAAGCCTCAGATTTACCATAGTTTACTTTATAACCGGATATTAAGCAAAACGAGTTTATAATTGATGAGACATTTGGGATTGAGATGTCAGGGTTTGTAATAAACAGCAGGACATTATCTGCATATAAGGCAATTGTATGCGTGATTTTACTCAGTTTAACTCCATGGACATCTCTATGAGCCCTGATACTCTCAGGCAGTGGCTCTATTGCAAGGGCAAAGAGAAGTGGTGGGAGAGGGCAACCCTGTCTTGTCCCTCTACCCAAAGGGAAAGATGAGGATTGAAATCCATTTGTTAGTACACAAGCCTCAGGTGACTGGTACTTCACCCATCTAATAAAGCCCTCACCCAATCCAAACTTTTCTAGAGTATCAAACATATATTACCATTCCACACGGTCAAAAGGTTTTTCTGCTTCCAGGGATAAAGAAAGAACATGCTGTTTGGACTGTGTGGACATGTGGATAACATTAAGGAGTCTTCTCATGTTTGTCCATGGATAACGCTTACCTATGAAGCCTGTTTGGTCAGAGTGTACTAGAGTTCGTAAATACAGCTCCAGACGCCTTGTTAGTATTTTTGCCAGGATCTTAGCATCGATATTAATCACGGTGATTAATCATCCGCCGGTTTATTTTTCTTTAATATAAGGAAAATGTTTTCTAAGTTCAAAGTTTTTGGTAAGCCACCCTTCTCAAAGGAAGTAAGAGGGTCCACTATGTCCTCGCACATTTTCTTATAGAACTCAGGTCTAATACCATCTGGGCCTGGGGCCTTGCCATTACGAAGGGAGCGGATGGCATATAGGACCTCCTCTTTTGTAATAGGCTGCTTCAAATCTCTTTGTTGTTCCTCATTAAGAGAAGGTAAAGTAATTTTATCTAAAAAACAGTTCCTCCTTTCATAGGAATCTGTACCCTCAGTGGAATATAGTTTACAGTAAAACTCCTCCATTATCACATTAATATGCTTAGTTTCAAATGCCATATTTCCTTTGCTATCTTTGAGGCATGATATAACATTGGCTTTACTCCCACCTTTGGCAAATTGGGCAAGAAGGCTACTGGGTTTATTTCTGTGTTCGTATAATCTTTGCCTAGCATATAGGAGGGATGTCTGCACCTTCTCAGTTAAGAGCTGATTGAGTGCCAACCTAGCTGCGGTCAGTTTTTTTTATAGAAACTGGGATGATGTATTTCTAAATTCTTCCTCCAATTTCTTGGTCATACTCTCTAGCTCCAATTGTTTTTCAAGGGAACGTTTCTTTCTAGCAGACCCTGCATAAAGGCCTTAGCCATTTCCCATAGTAAAGAAAACAAAAAAAAGATGTTTTTTAAGTGATGACTACTTAACAGAGATGGATTAAATTGCCATTGTCAAGAGGAGGGATCATGATAAGGAGGGGAAATGCCAATTGAGCATTTTCTGACTCTGTCAAGAAACTGTCTGCTACATAGAAAGTTGTCTTTTCTTGAGAAACTTATGCGGGCGTAAGTAAAATGTATAATCCTTAACCAATGGGTTTGTAATTCTCCATATGTCTATTAAACCCAAATCTGTACAGAATTCTTTTAAACTATTAGATTTTTTGGATGAGAAAAAGGATTTAGGTGGAGAAGTATCCATCTGTGGGTCCAAAATTGTGTTAAAGGTACATCCAATAATAGTAAGAGGACATGAATTTGTAGATGATGCCTGAAATAGGTTCGGAAGGAAACTGGGTTCGAAATTATTAGGGGAGTCAACACAGCCTATGAGCATCCGCTTTTCCTTCTGTAAAAAAGAAAGTATCTTCTGCCTCTTAACTACATGATTTACCCCCTTGACATTCCATGAAAACAACTTGACATTACTCATAACAGTAACTGACGGTTATGAACAGGAATATGTATGCACAGGGTGTGGTAGAGCTCTATATACTGTATGAGAGTTAAGTTCAGCAAGCTGCAACACAAAAAAGAACGGAAAAGCCGTAAAATAAATAATGACATTAGTCTTAAAAAAAAAACCAGGAAAGCAACACCCAAAGATAGCTAGCGTACTTCTAAATAACAGTCCCGAACACTCTCTTGGATGGTAAATGGCAGAGAGAAGGGAACTCTTGAGAAGGGAGAGAACAAATCAAGCACACAATCTGAACACCTTTGATTGAACTCTACAAACAACCGACCCCTTCAAGAGATAAAAACCCATTCATTACAAAAATATATGAGGTAGCAATGAAAAAACAGTACGGGTTTTTAACCGACCAAACCTCATCAAACAAACAATAAAAAGCTAAACTCAGATATAAGCAGTCTCACCTTAAATTATGTACAAAGTTAGATTAGAGACGCTGGGTTCCAGAATGCTGCACCAGATCGTGTACAGCACATGGACTGAGAGTCCCAAGAAGTTTTTAGTGAAGACTGTCCAGGAAGGTAAGTGCTACACGTGGAGACTGGGAGGTGAGCCTTAACTTTTTTCCTGTTGTGGCTAGCAGGTCCTCTGTTGCCGAAACCCGATGCAATAATGCAACATTATTATTATATTCGCCTTTGCGACTTTGAAATGCAACCCTTTAAATGCAATAAATCAATGAAAATGCAGCACTAGTTAAAAGTTAGTTACAGTAATGTCAGAAGTGGTAGGCTAATCAGTAGGTTACAGAAATAATGTCAACGAATTCTTCAATTATAGAACACAAAGAGTTTTTTTGCAGAACAGAAGTATTCGTGAAAATGCAAGATTTGCAAGGTCTCCTTGACCGAGACAGCCGGGACTACCTCAGCCTTCCCCAGGCACCAATCATTTAGGTACAGATTTTGTTTGCAAGCTTCTCAAAAGACTTAACTTTTCTGGTGAAGAGTGTAACTACATGCTAAGTACAGGTAGCTCTAACAGTGGCTATCAGCTACTTAAACATTAACAGTTTTCACTAACTTTAGATAATTTGCCGAATTCATTGAGCAGAAATATATTGAGAGAGTTTCAGTGAGCATCTTAATGGGCATATTTATGTGGTTGCTGACCCATAGGGAAGAGTTTCTCTACAAAAATCCTAGGCTAGCACCAGCATTCTCGACGATGAAGACCACATCAGAGTGGTCTACAGCACTGGCCCAGGTAGCACGGATGGAAAACAGAGTTTTAATGTTAGAATCTTTGACTATGTCAAACAATTGTGAGTGTGATACCATGGCCTGTTCAAAGCAAAGATTCACAATGAGACAACCTGCAAAGTCCTAAAAACCCGGAACCTGCTGAAACCTTCTTTCTAATAACTGAAGCATTCACACAAATGCAACAACTTGCAACAGGACCATGGATTCTGTAACAATGTCCAGATAAACTAGTAAGCTGTTATTGGCCAACGAGACTGTGATTGGAATAGTGATTGGAGCTGCCCCGTATTCCAATCACAGCCTCGTTTGCCAATAATAGACTACTGTGAGGGGCAAAACTCCTGCACATGTTGCTGTGAGACACGGTTGTTGGTGTGTTTGCTTATACAGAATTATAATTATGACTGTGGTCAAAATGAGCAGTGAACCTGATAAGAAAAAATGACTGTGTAGCTCCTTTTTCAAGGACATGCTCTCATTTTGAGACCTGCGGAATATTAGAATAGTCTAGGAAATTTAACAATATCTTTTAAACCCATCAAGATTTCCCATGCTTTGCTCCTTCAGGCACATTGCACCAACAAAGAAAGGAAGCCTCAAAAAGTCCCATTTCCCATCATGTCCATTTCCTCTTATTGAACGCTTCAGAAAACAAGACTTTGTCATTTTTTATGGTCTGTAATTCCCATTTTGTCTGAATTCCCATATTTGCTACAGATCAATTTACAAAGACACACTGATAATTCAAAAGGGACAATCCCTTGCCTACGGTGTGTCTGGTGGAAAGCCTGTCACTGTATAAAAATAGGTCAATTGTTTGGCCAAACCACCTTCTGGTTTGACACCACAATCAGATACAAGATGAGTTCCCTTGAGGTTTATGACAAGCCTGTAATGTTCTGCAGGAATCTATAAATTGAAGCATTTTGCTTCTGTGACTGAATGTCTGGTAATGAATCTAAACAAACTCTACAAAACTATGGGCTGCCACAGCATAAAAGTGAGTAATCCTACTTCCTGCAGAAGCTTAATGTCATTTACCAGTGGCTCTAAGAAGGCCTTATACCCAAATTCATGCACATCAGTGCTCTTTCCAAGCAATGCTAATTGCAGTGCCCAATTTAATAAGACCCAGTAGTCGGCAGATATTTTATGTTTTTTTTAGATTTTCCAAGTGGATTAAAGACTTCGAAATCATCTAAACCAAAATCAAAATATCTTCTGCTATACAAATACATTGTTTTTGCAATACTTTCCATCATAGAAATATACATCTGAACAGAAATTGCTACACTGTTAAGAGTTTGTTCCAATAGATCTGAGCAATTTACCAATGATTACAGAACTTTTAAATAAGGTACATACACAAAACTCCTTTTCTTTGATCTGCTAAAGGCATATTGAATGTGTTCTACAACTGCAAAGTTTCTTCAATATTCAGTAGAATGTAGACCCTAGTTGGATATGGCTAAAAAATAGCTTTCTGAATGGAATCCTCTAGTTCATCAGTAACAGACTGGTTGAGCTCACAATTATTTCTCTGCAGAATCTGCTAAATTTCCTCTTGGATCTGACTATTTTAGAAAGACACAACAAAATTTAAACCCTCAACAATCTGTTGCATAGTATTGACACATGAGGTATAGTTTGCATGCAAAACAAAAGAGATGCAAGTTTGTGTTTTACTGCAGAGCTAAAATCATCATTGCAAATATCACCCAGACCCATTTAACATTCTATAGCTGAGGAAGTATTACAAACAGTTTCTTGGTTTGCAATATCAGCATGATTAACTAATGGTGCACACTCGTTTAAAGATTGAAATTTATGTTTCCTGTTTTTGTGTACGTTGAACATGGGCGTTGTCGTCATTCAACCAGAGGGGGACGTGACCCCCTCACATTTCATAATTATTTGTTTGGACATAAATAATTAGTTCACCAAGCGCTGTTGAATCTTTAATCTTTCGCGAAAGAATCCACTTCACTAAATGGATAGAAGAATACACACACTGCTGGAAATCCGAGCAGCCTGTCTCTTCACTTGCATGCGACGAGTTGAACGCGGAGCACCCGAACCCCGCCCCCACACCAAACCATGCCTCCATGTCCAAACTTCTGACGCCCCTGACATTGAATGTGGCATTTATGTTGGACTCAAAGTCACAGCTTAGAAATGGACATTAAACTGTTTCGTACTTTTTCAAATTATTTCTTAAATTGTTGAAATTTTCTTTTGAGTACAAAGGTCTTGAAAAGCACCTAAAATGGGCCACATCAGCATCAGTTCCATTAGGACGGACACCAATGGTATTTATTCTGTGTTTTTTTAACAAACCTGCAGTCCGGAATGTACAAGCAAAATCATTGTAAAAACAAGGAAACGAGGAATATTGTTCGCACCAGTGTCTCAACCTATAATGTCCGAGAAGTGTGTCCTGATTGGAGCCTCAAAATCTGCACATCTGCAATGCATGAAAAGACTGAAAAGCACAAGGAATACCATATTAAAGCAAATATACAAAAATATGCTTATGTTAAATAAAATGAGTTTTTTCTTAGTGTAGGGAGTATCTAACACATGATTTTGTAACTTAATTTCGATTCCAACAGAAACACAATTTTTCTGCCACTATGGTCATGTTATTAGTAGCTATGTTTTCTGTCACGTTTTAAGACCATGAATATCAAAGTAATGTCAAATGGTCATCATTCATGGAGATTAGTCTAAATCCATTAAGGGAAGTAACCATATCAGTACTTCTATTTTGATTAGATCATTTTTTCAACACATATTCAAAAATATATAAAAATATTCTAAAATGCATGAAGTTTTATATATTGCCGTGAAAAAAAACATGGATGACATCTGCCCTTCAAGGAATTTGATGGAGTTTTTCACCAACAATTATTTGTCTGATTCTGAGAAAAAATGACTGAATCCAAAACACTTTAACTTCATTTAAAACTCAGTTTAACATATTACCCTAAAAATGTAAAAGGAACTCAAAAGATGAAAATACAGAAGTTCCGGTACTGCGTTCCCCTGCGTTCCAGCCCACTTCAAGCACCGCATGGAAGGGAGTATGTTAACTAGGCAACACATAATTTCAACAATGAGCTGTGAACAACTTAATGAGGGCAGAGGAGTTACAGATTTGCAAGCAGTAAAGGCTTAAAAGCTCAAAATGACAACAAACACAAATTAGAATAAATACAAATTTGCTTCGCGGTAGTACTAAGTACAGACCAACCCAGTTCAGTTCAGTCCTCCAGCTTACACCAGCAGTTCATGTCTTACATTAGTGTCAGTCATGTTCTGATGTCACTACAATACTTGGGAGAAGTTTGGTGGTAA
>JBBMFX010417886.1:0-17682 GCA_037832545.1 Rhabdalestes septentrionalis
CGCTTTTTACAACCAGGTTGTCACAAAGCAGCTTCACAGAGTCCAGGTCCGAGCCCCTAGTGAGTAAGCCGAAGGCGACAGAGGTGAGGAAAAACTCCCTCAATCGAGTCTAGAGGAAATAAATGCATGGAAGTTTTTACGAACTGATAGCAGTCGGTCAGGTACAATTTAAACCAGGATAAAGCGGTTCCCGTGATTTCGACAAGGTTTTCTAGTCTGTCAAGTAGTATAGTGTGGTCGATTGTATCAAACGCCGTGCTGAGGTCCACATCTCCACGGTCTCCAGATAGTGTAAAGGATAGCCGATTAGAGGCGGTGTGTTGCAGATTAGTTAAAAATAAACGTTGTACCAGGTAATATAAACGTTAAAGCGATAAAATAAGTCACTAGCAGTTATAGTTATTGTCTAAAATTTTGGTAAAATAGTGGCCTAGGAGCACGCTGGTGCAAGCTGGTGCGAAGGCAGACTGGCGGCTAGTCAGTGTCCAAATCGCCCAATGGTGTGTTCGGGAAGTCTAAGGAGAAAAAATCTCCTTTGGATTTGGTGATCCAGCAAATTTGTGAACATCCTTCGTCAATTTCATGATGGAATGACTTTTAGGGTGATGGTTGGAAGTCTAGAGTCTGCTTCTTTCCCTGTGCACACAGGGGTCCGGCAGGGATGTGTATTAGCACATGTCTTCTAACACATCTTTCTAATCACCTAGCTTCTCCACAAAAAGATTGAGGAGAGTTACGGAGTGGCTGTGGTCTTCAGGCTAGACCGCAATCTCTTTAACATCAGGAGGCTGCAGGCAACCACGAAACTGCAAAAGATGAGGGTCCTTGAGTTGCAGTACATTGTGTCTCACACCCCACAAGAACTTCAGGCTGTTCTGGATGCTGCAGTGAGGGCATAAACCAGGCTGGGGCTAAGTGTAAACATCGGCAAAACAGAGGTAATCTGCCAGTGGAGTGATAGCATCCCGTCAATATCACCTGTCTTCACCTGTCAATGGTAAACAATTATCAGTAGTACCATCATTCAGAAACCTTGGGAGTATTCTCTCTAATAACAATAGCATTGACAATGAGGTCCAAAATCGAATACTGCCTTTGGGAGTTTCTGAACAAAAACCTTCATCTTTGCACAAAAATCTGTGTCTACCAAGATGTCTGCATCACAACTCTCCTCTACAGCTGTGAGGCCTGGGTAAATTACAGCCAGCACATTAAGTTCCTAGAACAATTCCATTTCCGATGCCTTCAGCACATCATGGGGATCACTTGCCGTGACCGAGTACCTCACACTTAGATCCTTAGAAAAACAGGCTACAAAAGTATAGAGGCCATAATTGCCCAGCTCCAACTCCGACAGAAATGTCTAGAAGGGACCCAGTTACTCTAGGACAAAGGGCAACTAGGAGACAAAATAGAATGCTCAGGAGGAGAAATAAGCCCATGATGGCCAAAAATACAACCACCACTTTTACATGTTCTACCTGCAATAGGATCTGTGGATCCAGGATAGGGCTTTTCAGCCACCAGAAAACTCACTGCTAGAAGATGGAAGAGGGCATCATCATTGAATTCGATGGACAACTACAAGCAAGCAAGCTGTTGCTTCTTGAAAGAAAGCAGCTGCACCATGTATCTTCCCTAGGACACAGTGATAGCTGGTAGAATGCAGGGACAGATGAACGAACAAGAGGGATGGTGAGGGTGATGCTGTCTATTGTGTCCGTTCCAGGTGTAGCACCACAGCATCCCAGAGCGCCTAGCAAAAAGACTTCACAAGAGAATGAGAAGCATTTAAGAATTGAGTACTAGAAAAAGTCAAATTCACAGCCGTAACAGCTTCCACTTCTCTTTAAAAGCTTTCCCCAAGACTTTAGAGTTTCATGGGAATTTATACCCATTCATTTTGTAGAGCATTAATGAGGTCAGGCACTGATATAGAACAAGAATGCTTGACGCACCGTGTCCATTTCTGTTCATGCCAAAGGTGTTGGAATGGGTTTGGGTCAAGGTTCGGTGTGACCAGTCAAGTTTTTCCACATCCAACCATGTCTTTGTGGACATTTGTGGGTTACAGTCATGCTGGAATAGAAAAGGTTCTTCCCCAAACTGTGTCCATAAAGTTAATGTTAATAATGCCCTTCACTAGAAGTGGGTTGCCAACCACTAACACTGAAAAACAGGTGTGTCCTAATACTTTTGTTGATATAGTGTAATCCTGATTATGCAGTGTGTTCACATCTGTGGGTCTTTAGTGTGTATGTGTGTTTTGGTGCTGACAATCTCTTTACACTTGCAGGTTTGTGCATGTGTTTGCACATTAGCCTCATTATGTTTGTTTGTAGAGGCAAATCATGAATATTTATGAGTGGTTTGCTGTTGTAATGGAATGCAAATACCATCACTGAGCTTCAACCTTAGACTCTCAACAATGACATTCATTAACATGTGAAATCTGCTAAATCACTCTCATTAAAGAAGCATAATCCTTACATCCTTTCTTCTCTTCAAAAGTGATTTCAGCTCAGGCATGCCAAAGCCTTGCCTAATGCCACAATCATTCACTACATTTCCTTCAATAAATGAAGAAAAAAAGAAAATAAGGCTTTAGGAAGCAGGGCTGAGAAATAAGATGAATAAACTCACTCTGACAGAAGATCTAACGGACTCATAGAGTGGAAACTGTATTTTCTTCAATATTGTAATTGAAATCATCAGATTTTTTTGATTTGGTCCTGAAATAAAAGCCTCTTTTCATGATGTCACAAAAATCAATGCATTTACATTTGCCTATTCAGCTACACCCACTCACATTGAAATTATTAAAGGTCCCATGGCATGCTGAATTTTTATGCTTTTATATATTATATATAGGTCTCAGTAGCCCCCTAATACTAATTCATCCTTGGTGAAGAATTATAGCCACTTCAAGCCAGTACCACAGTGAGATTTCCACAGGACAGGCTGTTTCTGCATCTGTAGCTTTAAATGAGAACAAGGACGAGAGAGGTAGGGCGAGGAGGAGAGAGGCGGGGCAAAGATGGGGGTAGGGGGAGGGGCCAGCTTGCGGTACCATGCGCTAATGTGTACAGTGTATGGCAGTGGCTCATAGACCAAAGCTGCTTTCGGAATGAACACGGTATGGGTTTTACTCTGAATCCCATCATTTTCTATGGCTTGCGCAGCTCAAGAGTGGCTTCGCACTGCCACGAGCACGGTGCAAGTGGGGTGCAAGCAGAGCGCTCCACTCGGGCAGCCTTGACATTTGTTGAACTTTGGAGATGTAATGTATTTTGAGAGGAAGCACAAGCCTTGCGGCGAGTGCAGAGCATGCCGCATTCGGTGTGAAAGTGGCTTAAGGCAGCCAATTCTAACAGGGATTGTTTACATTGATTAGTCTTAATGACCAGTAAGAAAAAGCAGCCTGTTTCTTTCTAAATTAGTCCAAAGGACAGATCAGCATGCAGTTTTTATATAGTATGTAGCTACCACAATATCTAAGCAGCTAAAATATTATAAGCTTTAATCAGTGCATTTTTTTTGGTTATTTATTAATTTAGTGATCAGTATCTTGACTAAAATTGGCAAGCACTGCATTTACTGCATATTGCATTACTCTCTTTTGCATTAATCTCTGAGTAATGTGCATGACTGTGGAAAAGCTGACAGGCAAAACAACATATATATGATTGGAACAGCCATTTTGTTCATTTACTGACAGTAAAGTTGGCAGTCCTGTCTAAATCAGTTGTAATTATGTTTTTTCTGAGGCTGAGTCTGAGGTCCAGTCTGAGCTGACCTATGAGACAATGAGCATCAAAAATCCACAATGTAGTGACAATATATACACTTATAGGGCAAGAAAACTTAAAGGCCCCAGGTTTAAACATGTGCATTTAAGTAAGGTTTGTACGAGGGGCAGTCTAGTAACTGTACCTGCCTCATTGGCTAGAAAGCTGTAAACTGATTCTTTCCTGAATCTTACAGAATTCTGGGTACTAGGTTGTTTATGGGCGCTCGAACCAATATAGAACTTTTCAAAACCATTCTTTTCGACCCCCGAGATGTACACCCCCCTCCACTTTAAAAATGGTTCTGGTGCCCATGAGGTCGTTATGTCCTGATTTTCATAGTCCCCACCTCAGCTGCATTGCCAAGACAAGTCAATTATGTTTATTGTCATCTTAGCTGTATACACAATACACAATGAAATGAAACAAAACTCCTACGATGGTGCAACACAAGAACAAAAACAGAGCACCGCACTACATAATTGCAAAAAGGAAAAGTGCAACTACAGCTGGAGAAAGAGTGCAAGAAAAACGCAAGAGCAACAGGATAAGACAATTATCATAGTCGAATGACTGAATGATAGCAGTGTTATGACAGGTAACATATTCTAGTAGCAGAGTTGTAATTGTGCAAAAAAAGCAAGTACAGTGGAAGAAAGCAATAAATGGTAGCTGTGCAAGCAAGGTCCAGACAGACTGTGTATTGTAAAATATTTAATGGGCATTTGCAGTGGCAGTTAGGGTGTAAATTGTTTGTTTCAGGCAGAACAATTTGGTGTGTATATGCATCATGTTAGGAGAAAGGATTTCAGTTCACGGGTGTGTTTATTTGCTTGTTTTTGTGTGTGTACAGATTATGATTCAGTTCTGATTGAGGAGTCTGATGGACCGTGAGAGGAAATTGTTGCCTGCTCTTGCAGTGGAGGCTTATATGATGTGAAACCTTTGGTATGATGGGATGGAAGGTGTGTGAGGGGTGTGTGGCATTATCCATAATGCTAGTGGCTTTGCAGATGTAGCATGTGTTGTAAATGTTTATGAAAGCGGGGAGAGAGACCCTGAAAACCTTCTTAGCTGTCCTCACAATTCTAAGTGGGGTTATGCAATCTGAAACAGAGTGATTTCCATACGACACCATGATGCAGCTACACAGGATATTCTCCATAGTGCCACTGTAGGATGTGGTGAAGACAGTGGGGGTGGGTGCTCTTCATAGTCTCCACAAGAAAAATAGACACTGCTAGACCTTCTTGGGAATGGAGCTGGTGTTTTGGGGCCGTGCAAGTTTCTCTGCAATGTGAACACCAAGGAATTTGGTGAGGTAGATGATCTCCATTGAGGAACCCTTGTGAATTCAACAACCAGCTTCTTTGTTTTGTCCACATTCAGAGACCTGTCACTGGCTCTGCACCAGTCCATTAGCTGCTGCACATCCTCTCTGTATGTCAACTCATTATTCACATTTGATCAAGCCTACCACGGTCATCTCATCAGCGAACCTGATGTATGTGAAAATAGTATTCCGCTATAACTTGTCCATTCATTAGAACAATATTAGTATGTTACACTTTGATGATGAGTGGGGAATAGGCCTGCACACACTAACTGGATGCTCAGTGAGAGGTCAGGAACATGGGCAAACACCAGCCTGAGTGAATATTGTGCTTTATTTACACATGCACAGCTAAATACAACCAACTAACACCTATGTGGGAGCTTACTTTGTGTTTTTTCTGTTCCTTTGAAACATCTGGCTTGCTGTTTCTCTCTGCATGTGTGGCTCTGAGACCAGTGTTGTCTCTCAACCCAGAGAATGAGCTAGTTATTAAGCCACTCTTGCTCCAAACAAGCTGCAGCTGCCCTTGATTAGGGGAGGAGCACTGATGAAGGGAAAAATGGCAGCTCACTCTCTCCACCACCACAGGGCAATGCCAATGACACTGAACTCTGCAGACACTGCTCAGCATGCAAGAAATAAAACTGTTGGATAGAAGCATGCGAGGTTTGCTGGAAATCTAAAGACATTTGAAGTTTGGAAATTTCACATAAACATATCTGTTCCAGAACTGAAGGCTCCAAACCAGTTTGATAGCCACAAATAAAATGACCGGTGTTCTTTTAGATCACTTTTAGCTGTTCTGGAACAAAATGTTCCCGAAGTGTTCTGGAACAGCTATGAATGTTCAAAGAGAACACTGGTAATTTCATGTTTGCTCATCAAACTGGTTTGGGGCTCTGCTAGGCATTAATCAGCTGGATGGCTGCTGTTAATGTCCACAGCTGTGTGTTTCCTAACTATAGAGACTGTTTAGTTATGCACACAGCATAGCCCAGAAAAGGCTGCATAGCATAAAAAAACCACCACTTCAAAGCCACTCAGTCTGATGCAAGAAGACTGGATGGCAAACATAAGATTTCAGTCAACCTCTTCCTCTCCTAAACCAGAAATGATTTTAAAAAAAACAAGAGCTCCTGTATGTTTGCCAGTTTAGCATCGATTTGTCACTGCTGGCTTAGGGTTTCAAGTGATGGATAGCATCCGCTGCTCTATTTTTCTACTTCAATCTTTCAATCTTTGAGCACTTCACCCCCTGCTGCCTCCCAAACTGCTGCAGCTTCTCCAGCAGCACACAGACACTCTCTCCCTTTCTGGTCTGCTCTGAGGGATCTGAGAAGACTGCCAGGACCCCTACGGACAGTTCAGGAGACTGTTAATGAGACAAGAGTCATCGGGAGCACTTCCCGGGCCATGCATGTGTGCCTCTGTCCTGTAGAATCTGAGTTGTGTTGTAACACTGATAGCTTAAAATAGCCTGCTTCAAAACAGATGCCCAGTAATCAGGGCTGTGTTTAATAAACAGGAACACTGGCGTCACCAGCCCATATAGAAGAGAAAATGCATACATCTCATTCTCTTCCTTAATGTAATTTTGTTTGTGTGTGTGTCCTTTTGAGGTACTTTTTAAATTCTGTTTCCCCACTATTTATTGCACATTTGCTCTAGACATTATCTCCACTTGTGACTGCTAGTACGAATTCATACAGTTTTTTTTCCAGTCACCGGCAGTAAATCTTCTAGTGACAAAACACTGATGTTTTTGAGCAGTATTATAAAAGCACATTTTCTCAGTATCTCTGATTTCAGATTAACAAAGACACTGTGTACTGTCTGTTGAAAAAGGGTCGAAAAGGAAAGCATGAGACCCCATTTGCTGTGAAAACAATTCATACATTCCCACAAAGGAGGCAGTGGTAAGATAAAACGAACAGCAAACTTGCAACTTTCTCATATAACTAAATCTTGTACAGCTATTAAAAAAAAACTAAATAGCATTTTAACACAATAAAGATAATGTAAATTTAGATTGCTGTATATAAAAATAGATCAAATTGTTTAAAAGGGATGGTCAAATAGAAGTGAGAGTTGTTTGTGTTGTGTGTGTGCATGTGTGTAGTTGTCTTTTTTTGTCTCTGCCCTCCACTCAGCTCCTCGCTGCCTCAATAGAACAGAATGTACTCGAGATTCTTTACAAACACCACAGACCACTTCATTCAACCTCTCTCTCTCTCTCTCTCTCTCTCTCTCTTTCACTCTCTCTCTCTCTCTCTCTCTCTCTCTCTCTCTCTCTCACTCTCTCTCTCCATTTCACATTCTTGCTTCCCTCTGTTTGTCTCTCTTAATCCTGTTTCCACTCATTTAGTTCATTAATTTCATTTTTTTCAATGATCTTCTCCAACTTTATTTCATTCACATTTCTGGATCCTTCACACTCTTCTCTCTTTCTCTCTCTCTCCCGTTCTCTCCCATATATATTGTTCACTTACCATCTATCTGTATCTCCCAGTACTGCCAATTACTTTCCTCCTCCTGCACTTCTCTCACTTTGTTCTTTTAAGTTATCTCTCTCTCTTACTCTTTCTTTCTTTCTCTCTCCCTCTCTCTCCCTTGCCACTTCTCTCTCTAAGTCTCTCTCTCTCTTTTTTTTACTCACATTCTCTCTTTCACACTCTTTCACACTCTTTCTCTCTCTCACATTCTTCCTGAAGACCTTCGTTACACGAGGGCTGCTTTCCAAAACAAAACACTAAAAACGTCCAGCAGTTTGGGTTTGGAGGTTGTCAGACAGCAGAGCATTCTGGACCTCCTGCAGCCTCTGGCATCTGCCATAGCATCATGAGGCAAAAGCTAATGGTAAAGAACAGCTTGTCACACACCTCCCCACCACAAACGCACAAACACACACACACACACACACACACACACACACACAAACACACACACACAAAACACAGACACACACATCAGCAGCATTCATTGTGGTTTTCATAAGCCAAGTCTTCAAACCCAACTCAAAGACAAGTGCCATGGCTACATTTTGGGATAGTTTTTAAGCAGCCATCTGAATCAGTCCAAAACCTCCAGATAGTGGAGAAAAACAGTGATCCTTCAACAAAAGGATGCTGGACTGGAAAAGATGGTAGGGGCGCCAACCGCAACGTGACCCAGCCAAACCCAATGCGTTTCAGAAAGAATCCTTCTCCAGGCGCTTCACTGCAATTCTGCTGGCTCTTTTTACAGGAAGGCTAAATATATAGAGAGAGTTGGAACCCATTTTTGCGTGGGCAGATCCGTGAGGAGCACAAAAAAGTGACATGTTTCCATGTAAGTGATCCCTATGCGGTGGAACTGTGAAAAAAAGAGCTCCATATTTCAGTGGCTGAATCATCAGGTGGTTTCCTTCTCAACACAAAATGGGCAATTTGACCTTCCAAGGGCCCATGAGGTGTGTGCATATGTGTGTGTTTACATGTCCTTGCAAGCAATTTGCATACTATAGTACATGTCTATAAGCCACCATGCCATAACTCACCTACGATTTTGTGACCTGAAATAGTTTGGTAAAACATCAAACTCCGTTCTTATCCAAATGTACCTGAAGGTGTGTGGCTGAAGTTCTTCTTTTCCACTGGAGCCAGGAGGATGAGTTAGCTAGTAAGCCCTGGAAGCTAACAGCACACTAATTTATAAACAAAAGCACACACCTGGCCATTACAAATAAAGGGACATTAATGACACTGCATTCAATTGAATAGATTTTAATATGGAGCTGGTCCCTCTTTTGCAGCTGTAACAGCTTCCAGTCCTCTTGGAAGTCTTTCCACAAGCTTTTGGAGTTTCTGTGGAAATTTGTGCCCATGATTCTGTAGAGCATTCATCCACACTAGATTTATCCAACCATGCCTTTATCGAGCTTGCTTTGTGCACAGTTATGCTGGAATAGAAAAGCAGCTTCTCCAAACCGTGTCCATGAAGCTGGGGGCTAAAATTAAGGAGGCATATGAATTCAGTAATTAAGTGGTGTGTCCCAATATTTCTCCACATCCTGTACTTGGTTTATAGCGCTGTGTGACGTACTGATTTCTGTACTATTCAAGCAAAGCACCTAGTGACAGCAATATTAAAGCCTGAATTGTCTTTGTACCTTCATCCGGTGTCATTGTTTCAGAAACCAAACAAGGTTTTAAAATTACTGTCTCTTACTTCTGTTACTTGTTAGCTTTTGTTACATGTGTTACTTGTAAGGAAAATAAAAGTAATAAAGTATAACAGTGTCATGGCTTGTTGTCCAATGTCAATCTGCAGCCTTACTTTTCAATGGCTTCTCAGAACAAAACAAAACTTCATAAAGAAATCTGGCCTGGAAGCAGTCAAATACTTGTCTAGGCTTGGACTCACAGAGGACCAATGTGGAGTCTTGCTCCCATTTATGTTAAAAGCAGATTGATTTATGTGCATGAGATCACTGGCTATCTCTATAAATTATGGTCATTACTATAAGCAGCACAAGTCAGGGTCAGCGCAGGGTCACTAGCATAAATTTTAATGTACAGAGATATACAGAGCCAGGAAGCCTAAGGAAACAAGGAACAAGAAACTAGAGAAAATCAAGGCAGCTAAAACCATGCTCAGTGCCATTTAAACACAGACAAAAAACAGTGTGAGTGTGTTACATTGGAGTTTTTTGTATACATTTTTTTGCACTTTTTCCTATATGACCATTCCATGATGAATGAATGAAAAGGCAAAATGTACATTTATCTTTACCATCTTTATATTTTTCCTTTTCTGATTAAGTTGCAGTTCTAGAGCAGCATGACTGTCCTGTAACGAGACACAGGTGACACGGGCACAACAAGAAGCTGCTTACAGAAGGACCAGAGAGTGGAAGAGGATGCCAGATATGGAACAAAAACCAACTTTTGGCAAATTAAAACTGGTGTGACAGTGATGCAAACAGGTCTGTGTAATCTAGACTAGAGAGACCTGGCTGATTTATTTCGGAGCTCAGGCTGTCCCGCTTTGTGCAGGCACAGAGCCCAACACTACTGCTAAACCAATCACACTGAACACAGAGGAAAAAGGAAGCTTCATATTGGGCAGGGCCTCTGTTCCAAAACATATAATGAAAGCTTTTCCAACACACACACACACACACACACACACACTCATGTGGGCCCTAAAACTAAAAACAGAGAGAGAGAGAGCGAGAGAGAGAGAGAGAGAGAGAGAGAGAGAGAGAGAGAATAGGAGAGAAATAAAAAGTAAAACAAGAAATGAGCACAAGTAACTGTGTACCCAAGAGATCCACATTAGCTGACAGTAGAACTATTTTTATCTGTGACTCTCTCTCACTTACGCTCTCACCCTCTGCTAAAGGGGGGAGGGGGAGGACAAAAAAAGGAGACAGTGTGGGTCAGTGACGTGCAGGTAAGGGCAACTTTAAAATCTTTCCAAAGCCTCAAGAGAGAAACCTTAGAACAAGTTGAAATAAAGAGAGAGAGAGAGAGAGAGAGAAGGGAAGAGATGCGGCTAAGAAGGAGAGAAAGGAAAAAAGAAAGAAAGAATGAAATCAAGAAAAATAAAAAAGGGGACTGGAAAAAAGAATAAGAGACAGAAAAGAGAGGAAGAGATGACAGAAATGCGTAAGAAAGGGGTGAGAAAGTGAGAGAAAGAGCACAAGAAGAAAAGGGGTGAGTAGGAGGTGGCGAGTGAGTGAGAGAGAGAGAGAGAGAGAGAGAGAGAGAGAGAGAGTTAAATATAGTCCTTAGTAAAATGAGCAGTATTAAATGCTTCTCCTGCAGAGCTGAATTTACACCCGTGCAGCTCTGCAGGAGTTGAGGGATGTTTGAACTCTCCAAAACATCTTGAAAACTCAATTTCCAGTGTGCAAAAATAAATCACCTTTGCAGCGGGCCAGGAGAGCAGAGTGAGCCTGATTTAAAAAGACAAACAGCATGCTGAAAGAAGGAGAGCAAGATTAAAATATGCAGAAAAGTCTTAGTGTCACTTTCAAGCAACACTCAAACACACTCATGTGCACACAATCGCTTCATACATCCTCTCTCATGTATTTCAACTTCACTTTCCACTGTTTCACTGAACAAGCTCTCAGCTCATGCTGTTGCTTCAGAAGTATAAAAAAAATTGCTGCTTTTGGAAAGTTCATACAGAGCAGTCTATTCATTCCAAAAGTACACTCTGACTTGTTTATGCATGTGAAATTGAAACATGAGGTGCATGCTTTTATGCACAGACATATCCTTCAAACGTTTGCAGACTCTTGCTCCTATGTTTCTTTTAAAATAGAGTGTATGACAGAAGAAATTTCCCCTTTTGGTGCAGAAGCTGCCTCTACTGTTCTGGGAAGGATTTACACTAGATGTTGGAACGATTCTGCGTGGATTTGATTACAGCCACGAAAGCATTAGTGAGGTCAGGTATTGATGTTGGATCACAAATGCTAATCCAAGTCATTTCAAAGGTACTGGATGGAGTTCCATCATTTTAGAAAACACAGTTCCACTGCTTCACCTCCCACAGCTACAGGTGGGGGTTCTATTCCTTCAGGGGACTGAAACTGTTACCAGTTTCATGGCAAACGATGGTGAAGTTTACAGTTAGAATTACCTTCAAACACACTAAACAAGTGGATCCCACACATAAACGGCAGCAGATCTGACAAAGATAGCAACGAACGAGGTGAGCCTGCTGTGAGCCCTGCATTTCAAAATTATCAGGACAATAATAAACCCACGAGAAACACCAAGATTCAAGATTCTTTATCTGTCACATGCAAAAGTTATATAACAACAAAATGCAATTAAATGTATCCTTAACCACTCCTTTTTTATGACTGTGCAATATCATAAAATATGTAATTTTTTTTATATTTAAAACAGATCTAAATAGGATTAAAACAATTTAAAACAGGAGCACAAGTTAAAGGTAAAATATGAAATCTAAGCTAGAGTGAAGCAGCAATCTGACAGTTTTACATAGGTACAATGTGCAAGTGGGATAATAAAGTGCATTGTGTCATATTAACACAAAAATGTAAACAGAGGTAAAGACCTGTAAATCAGCATGTCCAGTTTAACAGCATGTGATGTAATAGTAAATATTGTTATTATTATAAACATTTACAGTTATGAAATATGACAGATATGAAATATGAGACTGAGTATAATATGACCCCCTGAGGTGCTGTATCAATCCATGGTGTTAATGCTATTGGGGGAGGTGGGGAGGGGGGATTCTAGTTTAGGACTCGAATGGCCTGAGGACAGAAAGAAGCTACTCTTGAGTCTCTCTGTTTTAGCCATGATGGTGCAGAACCTGTTCATTGAAACCATCCATTACTGGAGTCCTTTATGATCTGGGTTGCTCTGGGTCTACATCTCCTGGTGTGGATGTCCTGTAGGTAAGGGAGAGCATACCTTTAGCACCTAGATCACTCGTGTTTTCTCACACTGCTCCCCATGCTCTGCTGCTGCTAGGACTACTACCCTTGAGCAAGATATCATCCTTGGGCTTTGTGTTCCTGGCTCATGTCATTCCTAACATACATTAGACCTTAGGCCCATGCCCAGCTGCTCCAGAGCTTCTCGTTCTATTTGCAGTGCTTTGGAGATCATACTAGAGAGCACAGCTGAACACCAACATAAAGTGTACGTCATCTAAGTTTAAGGCTAGTACGAAGGTGACATTCAAATTGACCAGATAATATGAAAAAAAAGGTTGTGAACAACATGGATTATCATGGGTCACAGACTGCGATGGCAAGTCTGTTTTGACAACACTGATGTTTATAACTGATGCGGTCAGTGCTGTCCACCGAAGATCACAATCCACACAACTCTAATTACATTTAAATATGCACAACCGTGCCCAGGCATCTGCCTTTGATAAACGGTGTTGATTTCTCCCACGCACTCACATGGCAAATACATAATCATTCCTCATTACTGATGCCAGCGTGAAGCTGTTTTAGAAAGTGCTCATTTAAATGGCGGTACGCTGTCCTGTAATTTGCCGCCCTGAAAATATTGGAACAGTGTCTAAGCCAAGCATGCCAGTCCAAATCACTCTGCCTGCTTCCACAAGCAAGTAGGAGTCATATTCAGGACTCTAAATGTGGGATGTCCCCTCTCCCACACTTCAAAAATAGACCAAAACATTTTTTAACCCCCACCCACCTCTTATATACACCTGGGTAAACACTTATCTGATAACTACAGGATGCCCAATATTGCAAGTTGTAACACAATGATTTTAATTCAGTTTGTATGGGAAAACACAAATTTACATGGTAAACTATATAACACGGGTCTTAAACCTCAGTTACACTAATCCTGACACTATTGAGAATCAACCAGATAATATGTTGGGCACCTGTAGATCTCTGCATCAGCATCTGTGGATTGTCAGGGTTGCGTAGTCATGGAATAAAGTAAAGCAGCCCCTTATAATCATGCAAGAACACACTATTGCACACAGTATGAAAAATTTGAAATTCTATCTCTGCATTTAACTTATTCACCAAGAGAAGCCCTGGTCTGCCACCAATATGGGGCACCCAGGGAGCAGAGTGTGGGGACGGTACTTTGCTCAAGGCTAAGTGATACTAGCAGTGTTTGGATTTAAACCCACAACCCTCTGATTTCAGGGCAACACCCTAACCACTAGGCCATCCAGTCGGCATTCATTGACAGTGTTATTTAATCAGTTCAATCTAGGTTCAAACATTTTTCAGGTTTTTGCACAGTCAGACAGCATTGGATTGCCAGACAACATGAGCCCTCAAACCGGGTTATTTACGTCTGAGCTGGACATCCTTCAGAGTTATAGCTTATGGATGAACAAGTGATGAGAGGATGTTTTTAGCTTCTTCTGAAAACGTATTTAATTATGTGACAAAGTCGATTAGATTTTGCTAGTCTAAAATAAGACTGGGTTTAAATGTAATTTCAGGTTATGTTGGACATTTGACAGATGATCATTTCTAGTATACATTTCTAAATGGCACATGTCATGATACATTTGATACCATTTGTAAACCTTTTTAAAAAATAGGACATACAGTCCATTTTTGTTTTGAATTTGTTTAGTTATGATGTCATAAAACCAACATATTTACAAATATCCACCTTTTCAGCCTACTGTAGATTCACTCTGTCTATTCAGGCTAAAGGTATATAGTGAGATCCAGCAGGGTTTTTTAATTGATTAAAGGGAATGATTTTATTCCAGTGCAAACACTATTTAATCATGAAATATTTCTTCACTTTATATTCATGAATCTTTAAAACTGTATAAGAAACTTCTGTATATTCATAACATCAGGTTGATAAATTTAAAACCCTGTACATTTCATGAAAGGCCCCTGTCCTAGAACAGCACAAACAGGATTTTCTCTTTGCTGTTTATAGTTTTGTTGTTTGTATGAAGAACAGAGGGACAGAAGCACAAAAGCACAGAAGGAAAATGAATCCTGCAAATGAGTAGAAGTTTGCAAGAAGAGCTGTGAAAAACGAAAGAAAACTGTCAGAAGCCACCAGTGCCAAATAAAAGCATGTGAAAATGCTCTCACAGAGATAATTGGCCCCAGAGGGTCAGGAAAGCAGACACAGCACAAGCAAACGAAGAACATCCTGTGTGAAGACACATGCGCTTCAACAACAATCATCAGCATGAATTACAGAGTCGTGCTCAAGTTTACGAGCCACTAATAAAGGAAGTGTGGGGAATCATAAGTTCACTTTAACAGCAAACTTCAACCACAGTGCTGTGACAACCATAGCGAGGCATTGAAACGTGTGACAACAGCTAAACACGCTTCCTTTTAAACTCCGACTCCAGCGGTATAGATGAGTGTAAGATAAGATAAAGCTTTATCAGTCCCACAAGTCGGATATCCGCAAAACCAGGACTAGTCCAGGATTTGAACCTGGGACCTCTCGCACCCAAAGCAATAATCGCTAGACAAACGAGCCACGCATGCCTGAACTGATTCTGGGTCCCAAAGTAAAGTTATAAAGTTATAAGTCATTTTATTTCAAAGCCAATATTTACTTTGTACTCCATGTTCGCCAGTTAATATCTCTGGAGAAAGTTCTGGACTATAAGAATGGCAAACAACACTGTCCACCACAGCTGAAGCATTTACTAACAAGTAACTGTGTCCAGCAAGGTTTTCCTTTTAAACAAACTTTCCTTCAATGTTTTGGGGGCCAAAGGAACATCAGAATCACTGGCAAGAGTGCTGATTGAGGAGGTATGGTGTTAAAGCATCTATTCAGTGTCCAAATTATACAACTCCAACAACCACCATCGCACCCCCAACCCCCTAGAACCCAAGGCATTTGCACGGTGAAGTGATAAAGTCTGCCGCAGCTCCAATCGATATGAGCTAAAGCTCCATTTGAAAGAGTTCAAAAATGCATCTGATGTTGAGGTTGACCACATGTCCATCACACAGAGTTCATGTGGCAGTGGTTAGCATCCCATGGCAGCAAGTCACAAGTCATGAACAAAATGCAGTCCAGCGGTCTGTCTGTGCTAGTTTTTCTGTCCAACGACATTGTATCTACCCTCTGACATGTTTGTTCGTTCACTGCATTATATACATTTTTAAATATATGTACGGTAACAAATATGATACTTTTCCAAAACACACGAAGATTTCCAGAGCTCCCGTACTAAGCGAGCGCATGAAAAACCTAGCCAAACAAAGATTTGACTACTGAGTTATTGTATCTCCGGATTTATCACCACTGAAAAACAGCATAATTGGCTACAAAAAAAATCCACACACGACAATCACATGTATAGTCATACAGTGCCTGAACGTATGGTAACCCACAAGCACACCACTCTGGTTAACCACCCAGTCCCACAGCTAGCGTGCACACAAAGCTCCACCTGACACAAAGCGACTTAACCCTTTGAAACAAATTCCCCGTCCTGGAGAAATTTTTCCCATCCTTCTAGAGTTTCACACCAGCGTTCTAGACTTTCATTGTTGGCGAGTTCTCTGGGGGTAATTATGATGTCACAATACTGAACCCTCTGTTCCCGAACGTTCTATTTTCGTGGCTGTAGTTTCCCCAGAGACCGGCCACAGCCCATCACACATTTGTGATTATACTCTTTAGAGGGTTAATGTAACCGAACCACTCATTACCAAAGTGGTAAGAAACAAACAAACAACAAGGCCTCTTTCTTCTTTTGAGAAACACTTAATCCACCAGATCATTTTCTGATATTGAATCTCAGCCACAGCTCATCACACATTTGTGGTCATACCTAAGGTAATTGAACTGCTCCATATCTGATGAGTAATAAAACCAAATGAAATCAATTCCTGTTTCCCCTACTGAAAGAACCATAAATCCATTAAATAATTTCCTGATATTTGATGATGTGTTTGTGTGGGTGTTACTTGCTCATTGGTGAAAAGCTGCCTGTAGGCTGTTAAGAGGAACCTTCTGGTCAAGTTCAGTTATTAGATTTGTCACTTACAAGCATGATTTGTGAAGCAATTCCCATTAATTACAACAGATAAGAAAGGAGTCAAGAGAGTTTAACAAGATGGAACTTGTGAGGATTTTAACGTATTTGCCTTAGCTAATGGGATATAAACACCTACAAACAAAACTAAAAAGACTGAAAATGTTATCTAATGAAATCGAACTTCATAGACTTTGGCTTGAACAGGCTTGAGTGACAAATTAAACGGAGATGCTTTCATCGAGTTGAGGGAAGTTAGCACTGAAAGTATATCATATAACTTTTCACAACAGTCTTACCCCACTTTGACCAGGTGTGCATGGTTGCCAGGGTAGCGGTTTTCCTGCACAATTGGGCTATTATAGAAAAGGAGATGCGGGATGCGTTTTTTTTGGCTACATTTATAATGTACCGCAGCCGCAAAAAAATAAATAAAATAAAATAATTGTGGACAAAGATAAAAGGGAACCTTTGGGTGTTGATCCCCGGGAATGAATACTTGGCAACAAACACTGCTGCTGGCGAGACGCAAGTAGGCGCGTGCGCCACATGTGCTTTTGCCATCACAAATCAAGCATCATCATCACGTCACTCCATGAGAGCGTTGTAGTCAGAAGCGTCGGTTCGGTTGTCTGTGGATGAACACGCAGCATTCTAAAATTAGAGGCTCTCAAGTTCCTGTCACCGAGTCATACTCTGTCGTCAAGTAATCCAAGGATTGATGATCTTCACTTTTTCCACCTCTTCAAGGGAGATGTAGGAAAAGCAGAGTAACAGTGGAGAGAAACATATGCTGCCATGAATTTAAACCATCACCACGGATGCTTTCTCTCTTTACTGCTGAAATCTATTCAGCACCACCTGAGAAGGGTGGGAAAGAGAGCACCAATGTCTAAAATAAAACAGCCCTGTATATAGTTCTGTTCAAATCTGTAATCAAAATGAGGCTGCGCAGTTAGACCACCTAAGAAGAAAATGTTGTGAAAAGTCCTGAAAAAAGAGAAGACAAACAACAACAAAAACAAAGGGAAAGGTGTTCAAGTT
>JBBMFX010418848.1:0-17668 GCA_037832545.1 Rhabdalestes septentrionalis
TGTGTGTGTGGGTGTGTGTGTGTGTGTGTGTGTGTGTGTGTGTGTGTGTGTGTGTGTGTGTGTGTGTGTGTGTGTGTCTGTACATGTGTTAGAGACAATGCATTAAACCTTTTTTTATCCTGTACATCACTAATACACATGTATACCAGTGCTGGTTTTAGCGTATATGTTGTTGCACGATTTGTCAGTTCCCTTTCACTCCCTGACAAATGGTGGATAGTAGCAAGAGTATTACAGTTATTAACAGTACTGTGCAACATTCCTGAGCCATCTCGCCTTTTTATATTTTGCTTTGAATCAAAATACATCTTTTTCTGCCTGTCAAACTAAGTAAGTAAATGGGAGCCAATATTTTACTGCAACAGACTGCAGAGTGCCTAAAGGTACAAGGTGCCTAGATAAAAGAGTTCTGCACCCCATTCTTCACTGGTTCAGGCCTTAAAGGACTGGAATTTAAAAAAAGATACATTTGTAATGAAGTTTTATTTGGTAGTAACGCTTTGTAAATATTTGGAGAACTAAAACATTAAAAATATTACTACACCCATTTACTATGTACATGTACTATTTACTGTGTATAATTTGATTTCAGTGTGGCAGACTCCTGCACTGTGTCCTGGCTGTGTGAGCAGGCCGCTCAGCGTTACTATCAAACCTGTGGGCTGCTGCCACGTCTCTCTCTGCAGAAAGAGGGTGCTCTTCTCTCACCTACCGATTTGCTGCTGGCTGTGCTGCACTCAAATGAAGAGGTTAAACAGATATTTCTTTATTATTCAATTCAGTCAATTGTAACGTGAAAATGTGTAATATCTGTGTAATTGTAATTTATATGTATCTTGCGGTGTTAAATTGTACCATGCTTTGGTGCTTCAAGGTGTTTGTGAAAAGGTGGTTTTACTATTGTAATAGCTTGTTGCACTGTAAGGATTTTGTATGTGTGCTTTGGTCGTAAGCCTGTTGTATATGAATGACTTGGATGTAGGTTCTAGCAGAAGTGTGCTCCTGGGACCTTCCTCCTCTTCCTGAGCGTTATAAGAAAGCCTGTAGCAGTCTGGCTGTTGGTGAGTGTCTTAAAATAATTCTAGTTTATACAAGCGCAATAGACTAAACGTATGCACATGGCCGTGTATTTACTGTAGTGTAACTGAATTTCCCAGAGGAATCTTCCCGAGGTATTAACAAAGTTTTAATCTAATCGAATTTAATATAGTACTATGATTTTTTAGTGTTTCTGACTCACACTGTCTGTGCCGTTTCCTCCAGGATCCGTAATGTTTTGTGATTATGCAAAGGATTTATATCCCTTCTTCATGTTACTCTAAATGTAATTTGGGGTGTGTGTGTTTCAGAGGAGAATAAGCGTGTGTTGCGGCTGTGTGAGGTGCAGGATGGCTCTCCCTGTGTGGCTGTGTGTGGTCTCAGTCTGACTCCTGCTTGTCTGGCCCCTCTCCTGCGTGCACTTAAACTACAGGACAGCCTTACTGAGCTCCGCCTTTCTGCCAATCGTCTGAACGACAATCTCCTGCCGGAACTCATCTCTGCAGCAACCACAATGCCCCGCCTAAGACTTCTTGACATCTCGGCCAATCAGATCACGGGAGAGGGCCTTAAAAAGGCAATTACCACTTTGGAGGGATCAGATAAACCTGCATTTCCGGTACTTGAAATTCTACTCTTGTTTTTAAAAAATTGTCAGTAATTTTTTTGTAATCAGAAAGGCTAAGTGATTATAAGGATTGTCAAAATAACGACCTCTAACTGGAAGCCGGTGAAGTCAAATGGTAACTGGGAAAGGGGCTACATCAGTGAAAAGGTCATGCACCCACTTTGCATCAAATATCACAGGATAATCTTATTTTACTGTTAGGTTTGAGGCGGATTGGTGCCTGTTTAGTGGATCCATGCGGTTCGGAAATCCCAGGGTGTCAAAAATAATGGGACAGCTGGTGTGTTTTTTTTTTGTTTTTGTTTTTTTTCCTTCTTCTTTTGAATATTCGAATCTCAAAATGAAAACTTGAATGTCACCCCGCTGAACAAATATTCGAATATTCGAGTCCAGCCCTAGTGCTGCCCACCCTTGATTCTACTAATTACATTCTCTATCTTATTCTACTATTACTAGAGACAGTACTGCTCAATTAATTTATGCACAACAAAGCCTCTTATTGTTGGTCATCTGCATAGTGTCATTCTTCTGTTTTCTATTGAAATCTGGTGTGAAACATAAGAGGATGTGGTTTGCTTTGAATCATGGTTCCTTCCTCCAAATTTAGGGAGGGTTTTTCTTCACTCTATCACCTTCGGTTTTCTCACCAAAGACTGCAGTCTGGACTCTGTAAAGCTACATCATGAAAACGTCAGTAATAAACCCAAACTGTCACAGGCTGAATGACCATCCATATGTAGGTGTTTGGTTTTTTGACACCACATAAATAGTGAATTTAAAATGAATCTTTTTTTTTGGAGCGTTGTTTCCATGTAGGGACATTACCATGTTAACCTATGTTGCATTTTCCATGATAAGGGTCCTTTTAAGTTCTCCTTGCCTGTTAATCTGAGCAATTGCAGAAATGAATGCATGGTGTTATCAACTGTCTGTGTTCTCCTTAACTCCTCTCTGTTGAACTCCTGTGTGTTTCATATTTGTGTGTTTATTTATGTTCTTTTGTTTTTTCATTCATTTTAAAATGTTCGCTTTATTTATTTGTGTGGTTTAGTAGGCTGTGTACATATTTTGAAATTGATATTTTGGAGAATTTTGTGAGATACAAATAACCTTTACAGAGGAATAGGAGTCCTAAAGGGATCTCTTTCATTTCATGAGATGGACCCTGTTTGAGTCAAGTAATAATACTCTTTCCTTGTCATTACAATCAGGAGCCTGAAAAGCCGTCTTCTAGTCTGTCTTCTGATCAGCTGCACAGGGTCGATTATGGACTTTAGGGTTGATCTTATAGGAGTTACACTTTATCACTCATCGGTTAAGATGATGTGGCGCTTTTTGAGGAGTGTAAAAAGGGGAAAATAATCTGTTGATAGCTAATAAATCGCCATTTGCTTACATGTGAGTTTTGTAAAGTAATGAATACAAAGCAAAATCTACAATGACAATAAGTGCAATAACAAACCTCTCCCTCTCTCTCTCTCTCTCTCTCGCTCTCTCTCTCGCTCCCTCTCTCGCTCCCTCTCTCTCGCTCTCGCTCTCTCTCTTGCTCTCTCTCTTGCTCTCTCTCTTGCTCTCTCTCTTGCTCTCTCTCTTGCGCTCTCTCTTGCGCTCTCTCTCAGTGTTTGGAGGAGCTGAACTTGAGCATGAATTTTATGGGAGATGGATGGTCTCAGGCTCTGGCCTCTCTCCTTTCAAGCTGCCCTCTACTGACCACTCTGTCTCTACAGGCCTGTGGCCTCACAGCTCGCTTCCTGCAGCAACACCGCCTCCTATTAGCCAGTGCTCTCTCAGGTAGTCTTCCATCCAGGAACTATTTACCAGTGGTTTGAATCCCATCTGAAATCAACATCAGCACAAGAACTGTGTGATTGGATCTGTAGGAAAAGAGGCTGAAATATATTGAAAGCTGTGGAAACTGCTCTATAAAATACATTGACTTTTAACTTTGCCAGTCAAGCACTGAAGTTGAGTGATCACCCGTCAGCCATTCCTTTTCGTTCATTTTGTCATTTTTATCTCTGTACTCCTAATACAGGTACTGGGCACCTGAGGTCAGTGTGTCTGTCTCAGAATGCTCTGGGCTCCACCGGGTTTGAGTTGGTGTTGAAGACATTGCCACTACAGTGCCTCACACACCTGGAGCTTAATGCAGTGTGTAAAGGTCACACGGACCAACCGGCTCTGGACCTCCTCACCAAACTCCTCATACAGGTTCACATTAGGCCGCTTTGCATTTAGTGCTGAGACAGAATATCTTAATCTTGTCCAGTATTTTAACAGGTATAGCATGCAATTTAAAACATTTAGAAACAGGATTTTTGAAACGAAATCTGGTATTTCTCTGGCACCTGTGTTTGTTGTGGTAGCCCCCTGTATTCTTAAAGCAATGCTTGTATTTGGTTGTGGTACCTAAACATCACAAAATGCCTTTTAAGCGGAGAACCTTTAATACCATGGAATGTCGGACTGCTTCTGGTCATTATTAAAGAGGCAGAATATGTCATGCATTGTGTCGTATTTCTCACCCTGTTTACTATCAGTTCTACTTTAAAGGAGGACATTTTGACTAATGCACCTGAGTTTCTGGAAATTCGAATGAGTCAAAAGGAAAGTACTTGTTGTGGTGTGTGAAAATGTGTTTAACATGGTGCAGAAGATTTTCACAGCTATGCACTTGGATGGTGTGTGGTGGTTACTTGGTGTGAGCTTTACGTCCCTTTTACTTGTTATTTCCTGCTTAGTGCAAGTAATTTCAAGTTCTTATTAATGAAGCTTAAAGGGTACCAAAGGTTCATTTGACTGATGCAATGAAAATTCAAATAAACTGTTTATGCTTAAGACATTACAGGAAGCAACCAAATTTCTTACCTTGCATTGTGTCAGAGGCAAGTCTTTACTACAAGTTGTAATGTAGATGAGAGATTTGAATAGTTAAACCGTACTTTGGGTTGCATGACATGGGAAAAAGATCTTACCATATTTTAAAGAACTATTCATGATGCAAGTTATAATACAGAATTGCTGATATTCTAAATGACTATAATTATAGTATTTACCATTATCATTCAAATAGAATACCCATCCCTTTTCATCCCTACACTTATTAGCCATTTACAGTTAAAGGATACATTTTGTTCCCTGGCAAAAACTGTAGCCCATCTGTTGCATTATGTCATCCATCAACAAAACAGGGTTCTCCACTGATCAGTGATTTAGGTGGCATGTCTTTCCCAGCATAGGGGCATGTTAGTGGTGTGTTCTGAGAGAATGTGTGTATCAGGCAAGTTTTAAACACACCTTGTTGGTTCATCTAGGGTCATATATTTCTGTGCACAATTTGTATTGGTCACCTTTTGTGAGCCCTTCATCAGTGGGGCACTGGCTAGATGAGCACTGGCTAGATATTTGTGGTTGGCAGATTCTGTAGGAATACCAGCAATGTTGTTTTTATCTGATAAACCTGAGCCAGAGACACTAACTTACTACTAACTTGGTAAAATGGATCAAATGGAGTGGAGGAAAATAGTAGTTATGAACATCATACATATGCAGTTTACTGTAAGTGTGTGTGTTTACTCACGTGTGTGTTGTGTTACAGGGTGAATCCTCACTCACACATCTGAGCCTGGCTTCAAATGGACTGACGGATCAGAGCGTTGGTTGTCTTGCCAGGTAAAGTCTTAAATACTGCTGCTGGTATATATTTTGCAAATGTTGTAACATTACAGTCACTTTTATTAAGAGCCTAACTCTATCGAACAGTTGCCACTCCTTCCATTTCTTTCCATACTAAAGTGAATGAAATTGTGCACTAATATCATTTAAGGATTTACTTCACACTTTTTGCAGAAAGAGAAACTGGCAAGGTCACTGAAAGTTAACCATGTTTTACCAAAATGCTTCATCAAAGCACTGATTGCACCTGTTGTCTTCCTTTCATACAAAATTTTAATTTCTGTCCATGGGGGGCACTGAACACAAATGAGCCACGTTGACACTCATTGTCCTTTTTATCAGTTCCCTTTGACATATAGGTGCAGTTTCATTGTTTAGAGACTGAGGTCCATCTTCATCATCTGTTGAAAACTTTACCCCATCCATCAGTAATCAGGACCCCCAGTGACCTGTCCATCAAGTTGACTGTAAACTTGGATCTAACATCCAGTCTTTTTGGATGTGAAGGTCAAAGAATTACAATAAGAACACGTTAACCGTAAATCTCATGGTGGGAGTTAATCTCAAAGATCTTTCAGTTGCGGTCATACTTGAGGGTTGACCAAGCTAAAACATCTTGGTTGGTAATGCCTTCCTGAAAACTTTCTGTGAGCTTGTCTGCTGCTCTTTCTGATAAATGTGTGTCATCAGGTCTTGAAGACTGAATATACTTCCTTTTACCCTGTTCTTGTAAATTGAATTTGGCCTGCCAGTGACGCTTTTTTAAGATAGCAATTTGTCTTTCGTTATTTGGCTGAACTAACTCATTTTCTCATAAAATTGATCATTGGTCTCCTATGAAAATCAATATTTGGTTGGTTGGTTTTTTTTATATTTTCTAACTACAGAGGTTGTAAATCTGACTTGTAAGGAATTCTTTTCAGCTTCTGAAGACCTAAGCAGTTTGAGAGCTCATTTGGTCTAGACTGAACTATTGTATGTAGGGTCTTTCAAGATTGTAACATTGTTTTCAACGTGAGCATTACACTATTTACAGTATGTTACTTAAATACAACTGTGGTGCTTTTGTCAAGTATAAATGAGACACATATATTTTAGTTTCCATTTTGTTTTTTTGGAGGTTTTTTTGTAATGGTATGTGTGATGTAATATTTTCCTAGCTCTCTGCTGTTGCCAAGTGGGTCTGAGGAGGCAGAATGGTTTTCTGTGAATAGTAACAATACGATGTAACCGTAATTGTCTTTGGTCTTTTTTGTGTGTAAATGTATTTATTTATTTACTTTTGTCTAGGTGTCTAGCTCTCTGTCCATCCCTGGTGTCTTTGGACCTGTCAGCCAATCCCGCTGTGACATCAGAGGGACTCCACAGCCTCCTCAGCGCTCTTAGTGAGCCCAGGCGAACTTTAACCCATCTTAACCTTCAAGGTAATCCACCAGTTTTAATCTGGGTATGCATTTGTGGGTGTGTGTGTCTGTCTGGGAAAAAAATTATAGAAATTCTCTATTACTCATTGTCAGGTTGCCAGGTGTGTGGGCCATGGGATATTGATTGTCTAGATGGCCTGTCTGAGCGGGTCAAGGATCTGAGGCTGTGCTCTCAGAGGCTAAACAAGCTGGACAGGGAGATCCTGCAGAAGAACTGGCCAGGGCACGTCCTGAACCGCAACTCCAAGTGCCTGCTCAGCACAACCCCTGTCCCAGAATGACAAATGCAATCTTCTAATATCGCTGCAGTAACGGCTCAAACCAAACTGAGCCAACATCAAACCACCCTGAATGGATGCTACTAATTTTTTTGTTTGCTTTAGTATTATTTTTTGTACATTTTCCAATTTGTATTTGATTGGAGGAAATGCTGTTTAATGTACAGATTCTTTGTACAAACTTGTCAGTGTAATATGTATTTAAATGTGTGTCTGTCAGTCTGTGAATGTTTATATATGCATGCTAAGCTTCAGAATAAGGGAAGCTGTTCAGCATTAGCCAGCCTCTCTTCTTGATACAACACCACTTTATAACCTCTCTCTGCATTAAATGGGTTATGAAATAGTGGAGTGGCCGAATAAAGCTTGAATTTTGATGGTCATTGTTTTGTTTCTTACATCTGTGAAGAGCCCATATAATATAACCCTATTAATCTCCTAATTGGCAGTATTTGTCTGTGAGATAAATGAACTGTGACGTTTGATTTGAGTGCAGCCATCATACATTTGCATGACACACATTACGCTTACATCCGTAGGTTTTCGGCCAAGATCTCACCACAGACTCACTGGCTATGGAGGCAGGGACTTGTTTCTGTTTGTTTTCACTTAAGCTTTTTTAGGTTTACTAGAGATCAGTATAAGAAATTTCTCAGTCCTGTGGTCCAGTAAAAAACAATTGATCACAGGAAATGGTGCATGATGTGAAGATGTGTTGAAAGATAAGATCATCTTGTTCTAGTTGTCTGTGTTAACCAAATTGTTTATAGCTGAAGTGAGAAATTACTCAAACCAGGGTGTAATAATGGTTTTGACAAGAATATTACTCTCTTCACACGCATATACATGTGCACACACAAAGGTAAAAGGTAATTGGAGCTAATACAGGCATAGCCTTTTCCCTACTGGTCTTTGTATATTCCAAATGTTCATCAGCTGAAAGGATAGAAACTTGAATTTAAATATTTTGAGCTTTTAATTGTTCACTCACAATAAACCAGGCTTTGGGGACAGGAATAACCATTCTAAGTTTCTCCAGTTTTGAAATGAAGTGATTGGGAAATCACCATAATACCTGAAGTGATTCTTCCATTTCAGAGGATGTTTATTATGCATAAAAACTCATAAAGATATATTTTTGGTCCGGTCTGTTGAGGTTTCAGACACTAAATGGTTTGAACTGTAAGAAGTGTAATATCAAAGTTATTTGTTTCTTGCTGGCTGTGCTTGGTTTCCTAGTTTTCTCTACACTACACTTTTTGAGCCATACTGAATGTCTTAGTCTTTTTAAAATTAATTTCTTATCCTGTTGAGTCACAGGAGCATGTAATGGATTTCTGGAAAAGCCTGGATGCGGTCCTGTCGGGCTTTTGAACCGTAATATTTTGTGTCAATTAGAGTTGCTTAATTGCTTGCACAGTGATTTCATTAAGTGAAGTATAGGTGTTAGTGTTGTAGTACTCGAGACCGGTCTCAAGACCATTTTCTGCTTTCTCTGTCTCGTCTCGGTCTTGACCCTTCAAAGACTCAGTCTTGACTTGGTCTCGGACAACAGTAGAAGGAGGAGGACTCGTAATTTCTGAGTGAGTCCTCAAGACCAGTTTCTTTTTTATATGTTCATGTTAACAAAAAAATCCAAAAATGATCCATCATTACAAATAAATTCCAATAATACTAATAATGATAATAATAATAATAATGTTTAAAAAGCATGGAATGTTGACTGGCATTATTTGAAAATTACACTGTGCGTCTTTGTGTAATGGGTGTATGTCTGTTGGGCGTGGGGAGATTGTAGTTGTGATCATTATTTACTTAAGGAGAAATATCGTTTTAAAGGATATTGAATATAATGATCTACTGTATTCTCAAAATTATTACAATTTGGAAAAATTGGAAAAAATACTGTGAAGTAGCCTACTAATCTTCACATACCACTAGCAAATTTGAATTTGCCCTACAGGCCTTAACTGTGATTCAAATCATATTAATGATAGTAAAAAGTCACATGAAGAGGTTAAGTAGGCCTCCCTCCCTTAATAATGTACAGGACTGTTCTTAGTCTAGCTTTGTTTTAGGCCTAAATGTTCATTATTAACTGAGGTGCTATTAAATCATGGCTATGAAAACTGACTTGTTTTTATGGTCTTGGTCTCTACTCGGTCTCGATTCCCGAAATAATCTGTATCTACTCGGTCTTGCTTCCTCAAAGACTCGGTCTTGACTCAGACTCGACTGCATTTGAAAACCAATGGTCTCGGTCTCGACTTGGTCTCGACACTTCAAAGACTCGGTCTAGGCATAGGCGGTCTCGTCCCCATCACTAATAGGTGTTACTTTAATCAAACATGTTACTACCAGATGTATTTCATTGGCCAGGATGATTTGTGTAGGCTCTTTTGTGTCTCTCTGTAGGTGTTTTGCCTGTCCAAGCAGCTCTAGGGCCTGTGGCTGAGCTCTCAGTGGTCTAATAAGATGGACAGATTGTCTGGACAGCTTTTAATGAAAGCTCAGCTCTGCCTTCATCCTATAGTGACCTACACTGCACAGATGTCCCAACAAAAACATTAATGTATAAATCCAGTACCTGGACATGTGCTGTATTCCATGATAACTCTGGGATTCTCTCAGGAATGATCAGCCTAATAGGCCAGTGTTGCATCAAAGCACCATAAAATATGAAATGGATCCTTCAGTCTTTTCGAATAAATCTTTCTTGAGGGTCCCAATAATTATGCAGCTGTATGTATATCTTATGATGTTAATAAACAGCAGATATGCTGTTTGTTTCCTGTGACTGTTAAGTGGGTTTTGTCTGCGGATGTACTACATGCCTCAGTCTTTAACCACATGTCTTTTTTACACCACAGTGCAATACAAGTTTTGTTCCAGGCACCACATATAAGACTTTTCCTTTTCTAATAATGTGAACTACAGACTTTAAACTTAGGAACAGGTTTGAACAAAGAAAAATGTAAATATATGCAGCACTATACTAAGGCATGTTGAGTGTGTCCAACAATGTCTTTAATTGTATATTCTCTTTAACTAAACCCTACCGGTAACTTTTAACTCAGTGGTGTCCATTTTACAGCTTTATGTTGCAACTCTGTAATACATTTTCTGTTGACTTTAGCCATGACCAAACTGATCAGTAAGCGGACAGGTTTCTACACACACAAAAGTGAAATATGTCCTAGGACCACGTGCTATTCTCATTATATTTGTTACCATTGGATGATTATGCCTGTAAATATGGCATCAACTTCCACTGCTTTACCTACACATTTATCCATTGACCAAACCAAAGAATACAACTAAAATAAGAGAGTAATGTAAAATACATTATGTTAAGTTTGTTAAGTTGTTTCCTCTTGTTCAACTCTGTCAAATAGAAGCCCTTCCTCTTTGCCTTAAATCTGCTTAATCCTTTCAAATCTGTATTATAATGTTACAAGAATAGCCTTTAATCTTAAAAAATATTGCTAAGCCAGGCATATTTAAAATCACCCCTCATGGTTAGACTAATATAGTACCCTGCATTCTAGATGTTCCAGTAAGAGCCTAACAAACCTTCACTTAGTCACTTTACAAGAGCTGGGACGTTTGACTATATCGTTACACTGGCTGCTACTCAAAAGCCTTATTGATTGCAAAATTCTGATTTTTAAACATAATTCCAAATGACCTTGATAACTCTAAAGACGTCTAACAGTAATCGTTGTTTCTCCTTCTGTCTAATGATGAGGTCACCTCTCCTGATTAGGCACATTTCAATTTCCACTCTTGCTAAAGTCTCAAGTACTACTAGCCCTTGTGTTATTGTTTTAATATCTAAATTAATATCAATGTTCCTTTGTTTCTGCTCTGAGGGTGTTTATGTCCTTGCCAAATGCATAATCTGGAAAAGGCTTCTTTGTGACATTCCCATTATTAAAGCACCAAAACACTTAAATTGAACTGAAATCAAATGAACTTAAATAACAGAAAGCTTCCAGCATTCATAGCAGTTTGCTGGATATGGTTATTAGTCATATTGTTAAGATGGGTACAAGCATACCCTGATTTTGGAGCCAGTTGTTTGGTACTTATTGAGTATTTAGTGATGCAATAAATATTCTAATTTTCTTTGATGCTGACATTCGCATTACTGGCGTTTACAGAAAAGTTAACTTTCTATATTTTAACCTGTAAATTCTACACATTTCCAGCTTTTGTCTGTGTGAAATTAAACTATATCAAGCCAACCATCTGCCTCCTTTGAGATCTGCTTTGTTGGTAAAATACATTATAAGGCTCCATTTACTATTTAAAATAAATGTCTTTCTGAACCACTAACTATATGAACCTTGCTTCTCTAAATCTGATTTGAGTAGCATCAACTGCTTTGCTGAAGATAAAAATTATGAAAAGAGTTTAGTCAATTCTTTGGGGTAAAAACTGCTGGCTTTATTAACACACATAAGTTCTAGCACACTGCTGGCTACATAACACACACATTTCTTTCCTTCTTTATTTTTTTCATTTTAATAGGTCCTCGTCATGCAGCAGTCTTGATGAAACTGTGAAACCTCTCAGAGAATCTTCTGGGTTTCTGGAAAATCTCGGATGAATTCCAGCATGTTTGATCTGTAATTTTTTGGGGAGGAATAAAAGATGATGCCTAGTTACGCAGGCTGTTAGTTAATAGCAAAATAGCTGCTTCATTTTTTGTCAAATTTACAAAAATGTTGGCAATCACATGTGTACCAACATGATGTCATGGAAAATTTTTAAGACTAACCTGCATACACCAATATTAGAACAGATGGTTGCTGGATCGTCGGTGGTAGAAAGCTCCTCAACCAAAACATCCAGGTACCTATTGATTATTCCCTTACACAAGGACTTCAGGAAGCCAATACTATCACAGACTCTGAGCAGTTTGTTCTTAAGCTCCTCCTGTGGTGAAGTTTAAAATGTTTAAGAAACATGAAAATGCATCTGAAATGTAGCTATGCATTGTGCCACCTGACACTTACTTTGGACGATTCGCTGGAAACCCTACTTTTCAGCTTCTTCATGGCCCACTTACAGGCCCAGCATTTACCCGGGAATTCAGCTCCAGGCATGGACAAATCTGCAGGAATCTCCACATCCTGAGCAAACATTACAGCAGAGACAGTCTGAACAAACCTGTCCATTTACATGAAGTGACTAAAACTCTAGAATATTAACCCAGTACTGGGAATGTTCCAGTACAATGAAACATAGTATGCAAACAAGTATAAACTATTTCAAAAATGGAATATGTTACTCATTTGAAATACTACTGATGGTCCTAATGACATAAAAAAAACATATTAGTAAAACATGTACCAGATTTATGTTATTCTGCTCCTGGTCAGAGTCCACATACAGGTATTCCAGGTGCATTGCATAGGCTGGAGAGCAGAGACAAACACAAAGTCCTTTCAACATACCCATAGGTTATATATATGTCCGTCCAACTCTTCATGATTTGCAGAGTGTATAGTAGTGTATTAGTCATTTGTGTGTTATACATTTAAATTTTTTTTATATATATAATCCCTGTCTGGCGGAAACATCGTAACTTTTGGTCATTGTTGTTTTTTTTTTTTTAATATAAATTGTTACTATTGGTAAGTCTCCACATGGGTTTGTAAAATTTGGAAATGATTAATCAATGAAAAGTGTTGAAAATAGTTGTATGGAAGACGAAGTATTCATTTATTTAGAATATACATAGTTTTTTGGGTTTCTTGAAAAATAGCCATTTTGGACATGTTAGGTTTTGGACCGACAGCGAAGATATAATAATTAAGCACTGCTGGTCTTACCTGAGCTGATGAGAAAAGAAGAGATGAGGATGCTTAGGCGCATGGTGGCTGCCCAAAGTCGAAAAAGTGGACGAACTCTTCAGAGATGACCAAACTGTAACAGGTCGTTAGAGGGTCTTTTATAGCTGTCTTAAGTTAGCACCTTTTTTTGTTTCACAACCACAATCATTCCATGGTGACAGATAAATACACATGTTAATGACTCATTTGCAAACGGTGTGAAAATGATGCCCCCGATGTGTCAGTGCCCCATCAAACTAGTTTTTAAATGATGAAACAGTTGGTGGTCTAGTTGTTAGGGAGTTGCCACTCCATTTGGAAGGTTGTGTGTGTGAATCCAAGGTCCCCTTGAGCAAAGTACTGTCCCCACTCACTGCTCCCCAGACACTGCTCCTGGCTGCCCACTGCTTCACTTGGTGATTGGTTTAAACACAGAAATAGAATTTCATAGTTCACACAGTGTGCTGAGCTGTGGTTTTGTCTCATGTTAAATATATTAGGCTCATATGATATCACACAGTCATTCCATAACTGACATTTAGATTCATGTCTTTAAAATTGCATGTTAAAAAAAGAAAACACAACATTTCAATATTGTATTACAGCAAACATTTATTATTATATAATGGACAGTAATATGACTGAACTTGGATGCATTCATCATTACAACCATTTTCATGCAGTTGTCATGGTGGTGCTCAGAGGATCTGTTGAACTTCTGGGGTCTCTAGGATGAATTCCAAGAAGGATTTTGATCTGTAAAGGTTTGGGAGAAAACATTTTTTTAGACTGAAATGCTAAATATTATTATTTATATATTGTGTCAAGCATTTTGTTTTAGTAACTCACTTGCAAAAGTTAATCATTCCACAGATGGTTGCTGGGTCATCGTCGGTAGAAAACTCCTTAGTCAGAACGTCGATATATTTACTAATAATACTCTTACATTTGTCCTTGATTGGTACAGGAATACGTTCACAGATCTTGTGAAGTTTCTGTTTGATCACATTCTGTGGACAATTTTAAGCTGTATGAGAGATGGTAAAGGGGACAGGGACTGGTTTTAGCTTTGTAGCATGAAAGTTAAGACTCACCGGTCTGTCTGTGTTGCCAAGATGTTTTTTTATCCACTTTATGACCTTCTTACATACGAAACAATGGATTTCAGGCACCTCCTCCCCCTGACCAACAGCCTGAGAAAAAAAAAAGGCAAAAACTAAAATAAATACAGCTTAATTGATGCTACTGGACAGTTCTACAGTTTTGGGAATGCTGTAATTCCCAGAGCATACCCCTTTGATGAGACATTTTTTGCATTCCTCTGAAGCACGAATGAGCTAAATTAAGTAATATTAGTAATACTAACGAAAAATACTAAGTAAAATACAGACCAAACTCTCATTGTGCTGCTCTTCCTCCAAGTCCATGTTCAGGTACTCCAAGTGCATTGCATAGGCTGGAGAGTGCAGAAAAGGCAACAGAATGTATCTTTACAATCGACCATGTGTTATGTCCCCACCTGTTTTGCAGTAGGTGTATTAATTTGTGTGTCGTTCTTAGATGATTTCATTTAGCAAAATAAAATAAGCATTTTATTATTGCTGGTCTTACCTGTGCTTACAAGCATAAATGCGATGAGGATTTTCGTGGTGGTCGACATATCTGGACAATCGTATGAATTCCTCAAAGGTGATGAGAACTGATGATATTTCAATGTACCTTGGGGGTCTTTTATAGCTCTGTCTGATCTCACCCACTTGTCTGTTCCATGACCTCAAACCACAACGGTGAATGATTCATGTTAACAACATGCCTTAAGTGGTCAGATGACTTCTAACATATATTGATGCACTTTGTTCATCATGGAATCATATTTTAAAGTGACATTTGGCACTGAATCATTTGCACTAATTCTAACCACCTTGCTCATTTCTTCTCTGAAAAAAGAGTGCATTGCCCTGTTATCATGCCCATGCAAACAGCTCACAAAAAACACCAATTTTATTTATCTAATAAGACTTCTTTTGTTTTGTTGTTTGATTTTAGATTTAGACTTAGATTATTGTCTGTTTGCCGCAGTATAACAGTATGATCACTAAAAAGTGCAGGTTAAGTGAAAAATTAGATAAATACAAAACTACTTGTTGCATAGATTCTCTGGAAATCAGGAAGTCTCTGGAAATGTATTAGAGGGATGTAAAATTTCTTCCAAATAATATTATTGTACACATACAAAATGTCATAGAAATATTAATATATAAATGATTGTGCATGTAAATGAATATACCCACTGTGTTCACACATAAATATTATACGTGTAATAATATAACAGAAATATTGCATGAGAAATTTTGCATATGACAGAACCATTATGCTTATCAGTCCTTGGTGTGTGGATGCATGAGTTTGCATGTGTGTGTGTGGCCAATTGTGAGATGTTGGTTTTAGTCTCTGACAGCAGCTAGAAAGAAAAAAAACTGTGGTATTGCTCTTTCACACACTGTGTGAACCTGCCAATTACTTTAAAATTAAATGTAAAAGCCATTCAGTAACTCTCATGCATTGTAATTATGAGAGAGAATACTGTTATCAGGAAAAATATGTTTTCAAGTCAAGTAGGATTGCAATCATTTCAACCATATAGAAAGTACACAATAAAGTGAAACATTTCCCCAGGACCATGCTGCAGCAAAAGGCAAAAAAGAACACTAAGGCAGAACAAAATACATGTGCTGATGGGCCTTATTGGCAATGGAGCTGGTGTTGAGGGTCCATATGAGGTTTTCTGCACTGTGAACATCAAAGAACTTGGCACTGTTGATATTCAGTGGAGAATAACCATGTCACGTCCTCCTGATGTCAACAAACATCTCTTTTGTTTTGTCCATATTTAGAGACAGGTCATTGGCTCTGCATTTTTGCATTGGACATCACATCTCCTCTTTGTATGCCAAATCGTCGTTCACACAGATTCAACTCCCAAACTTGAAGGTGTTGTTTGAGCTGTTCTTTGCTGCATATGGGTCATCAGTGTGAACAGCAGAGGGCTGATCAGGCCTGGGAGTCTCCCAAAGCATATGTTAAGGAACAAGGGTGTTGAATGCTGAACTGAAGTCAATGAAACAATTGTGTCTTTTCGTCCAGGTTGGTAAGGGCCAGGTGAAGGGCGGCAGTGACGGCATTATCTGTTGAGCAAACTACAGGGGGTTCAATGTAAGGGGAGCTGCAATTTTATGTGCCTCAAGTACTTCACCATATTTACTGAGGCACTGACAGCGTCTTTGGCCCACAGATGATGGTAGTAGCTTTTAAAGATGCTGAAATGATAAAGGTGAGATAAAGTATTACGATGATCCATCAGAATAACTTTGTATTGATTCAGAAATCTGACAGGTGTGCTCAAACTAAACCAACAAAATACCCCCACAGAACATCAGAGCCAGTAGATCCCCGCTAACTGTAGGGGGCCTCTGCTTTTCATCCAGCTGACCCATGACTGTGCAGCAATGTACAGCGCAAACCACATGATCAAGTATGCCAATGAAACAGCTGTGGTTGGTTTGATCAGGAAAAATGGCAGCATCTTTTATCCACAATCCTCACCATGTACCACAGAGGGACCTTAGAGAGAATTCTGTGCAGCTGCATCACAGCCCGGTATGGGAATTGCAATATTTTGGAATGCAAGACCATGCAGGGGATTGTGAAGACAACTAAGAAGATCACCGGGGTCTCTCTCATCTTTGTCACAGACATTTACTTTGCACACTACATCCGCAAATGCCCCGGCATCAGAGATGTCAACTTAATGACTTTGTTGCCATTTCTAAAGACTTTATTTCCAAAAAGCACCTAGTGATATCTATGACAAATCTAAGCTACTTTCTCAGCTATTTCCTGCAGAGACCTAGCCAGGGCTGAATGTCTGTCATGTAAAACAGATTTTATGAAAGCCTGTCAGAGAATAAAAGCATGCAGCTTACAGAAGCCTGTTGAAAAGGCCAAGCCATACAATCAATCTACCCAATCCAAAAAGTCCTTAAAAAACACAGGCATACTGAAGCAGGTAGAGGCAGCCATTGTTTTGTTGTGTGACCATATTGGTTCAGCATGCAAGGCTGCATTCTAATTGATAGGATTTTTTGTGTGATTTCCTACATTGGGCCTAAAAAAAACCTTACAATTAAACCTTTTATTTTAATTTCCCAGCTTGTCTACTGTAGAGGACAACAGGACGATTTCCACATTAAAATAGAACTGAATTTAGACATTAACACAAGAACACATTCAATTTGATCAAAACAATAAACTATCACATTCTTTGCTTGTTGCTTGCAAGGACAACAAATTTAGTTCAACAGTAAATTATAAGTCATAGAACATAAGTAGTTCTGCATTTATTCTTCCTCTGAATATTTTAGCTGTGATAGTCTTGGAAGCATGTTTTCTTTTTGGTTATGCAGAGGAATATTTTGCTTTTGGAGCACCTCATTTATGTCTTGCCATTGCAGTCCTTGTTCCCTGCATGCAAACCCATCATATGACACATCACTGGGAAGCCAGGGATGTACAAAACACTATAGGGCGTGATGGGGTAATTCCTAATACTTAAGGAAGATACAGGTAAACACAATATACACAATAAAGGACATACATTAATGGGTCTCAGTAGTATATAGCCCAGAATTTCCGTATTCACCGTACCAAATGCGCCGAGATGATAAATGGCTCCATAATTTATTCAAAGGCTGGTGTCTGATATTTGTGACAACAAATATATGTATA
>JBBMFX010419487.1:0-17666 GCA_037832545.1 Rhabdalestes septentrionalis
TACCCTCAGAACTCAGAGTGTATCAGTAAACTCTGATTTCAGTAAATATAACCGGTGTAAAACAGTCTAGAACCGGTCTTTGTATGCTTTGTATACTCTCACTGTATGCTGCTCTTACTCTTGGCGTGCCGTCACTCGACCGCTCTCCGCAGCCCCTCCCTCTGCGGGTTTACCCCACCTACTTGTGGGCGGAGACTATCCTGAAATTCTGAACTAACCCTTGTGATTCTAAGACCTAAAATGTGTTCTTTGTGTTCTTTTATGTTCATGTGATGCCATGTTGAAAACCCCAGTCATGGTTAATATTATTGAAATGACAATGTCTTTGGTTCTACGTAATGCAGAGAACACCAAACAATGACATCTGACACATCGAGCATCAACACAAACTGGAGGAACTTCCATAAAAGGACTTGTTCTATTTACCATTTGTTACGCTGCCAGTATGGATCCATGCTGCTTGTGCTCTAAGGGTGATCGTGGCTTGGCTTAATTCAGACATAATCCTGATTCTCAAAGCGTATTTAATGACCAGCTGTAAACGGGGTCTATCCTGGTGTATGTGGGGAATTGTCAATTACTTTTTGTCATGCATCTGCTGATTGAGGATTTTAGAGTGAAAGAGAGCATGTGATGGAATGCCTTTACTGCAAAGATAAGCAGGGAGACAGTAGAAAGAACCTCTTGCCCTGAGTAACGAAGGCCCAGCGATGCTCGCCCTCCTCTGTATGTATCCCACACAGGGACGTTTAAGAGTGAGATATTATTTGCATAAAGCATTGTGCTGCTTCACTGGCAGTACAGCAGGGCGTTCTGCCCACACACACAACAGCAGGATTAATGGAGTAAACATGGGTGAGGGGGTTCGGCCTTTCGCATGCTGCTGACGAGCTCAGGCGCTTTCCCGTGCCATGCAGTTATATCCGAGGTCTAAAAACAGCAGTAAATGTGATCTGGCTGCAGGGGTTATTTTCATAGCTGCAGGGCATGCTGGGATAACTCACCAGTTGCGTGCGGAGCAGGGGGCTCGTGGAATACGGAGTTGCACAGGGTCACAGAGACTGGGGAAAAGACTTGTCAACCTAAAGTATACAACCCAACAGAAGTAAATCACATACCTGCCATTTTCTATGATTTTGTTGTAGAGCCTGTTATGCAATGTGAGAAAACACATAAGCAAGCATGACAGTTTGATACGCTTGCATAAATCAAGTTAATAGAAATTATTTCCCATAGTTTGATTTTGTATTTTCTGTTAGACTGAAGCAAATATATGTCAAATGAAAGCATCATTTACATTTACATAATATATAAATCCTTAACATCACAGGTCTTATAGAACGAAAAAAGAAAAAGTATGTTTATACTAGTGCTAGGGCTGGGCAATTAATCAAAAAGTTATCGAAATCATCATTCAGAACCTATAATTGATCCAAATTTTCCAGGACGATTATTTCAATTACTTTCCCTTTAGAAACACGACCGCGTGTGGAGGCACTGTTTTTAAGAAGAAAAACATAGAAAATCATTTATTTAGTTTCTAAAAGTTTTTTTATAAGAACAAAGTGACTGTTTTAGACAATGTGTGCTTTAACTTCAGTTGTTCAACACTAATGTTCAATAAATAATCATAGATAGTAGATAGTAGAGTGTGTTTCCTTCAATTATTTTTAAATCAAGTAATGCCCCCTTCATTCGAAAATCTCTGACTTGTAATATGTGAGCATATTTACTGTACAAAACTTGTTAGTGAACTATGAAGGCAAAAAAATAAGAATAATAAATAAAATAATGGTTAGTTAATCGTAATCAATTAATTGAGATTTTGATTTTAGGCCAAATCGCCCAGCCCTAACTAGTGCTATAACACCTTTAGAGGGCAGTAGAGGGTAAACTTATTTTTCACAAGCAGGATTTTCAGTTAACCATGTTGAGCATTGTCCAATAAGAATGTCCCTCTGCTCATTTGGATGAGCTGGACATGGGTCTTCATTTATCGGGGATAACTGAAAAATCGGCTTTGGGATATATCCACGTTTAGAGGGCAGCCATGTGTAATGTTTGTTTATTTGAGCCCAGAGATCTTTAGACATGTTATATTAGCAAACAGTATCTGATTAGATGCTTTGTTGAATTTGTAATGTTTTAATACACTTCATAGTTCATCTTTGCATGCTGTTAATTCAAAATCATTTAAGTATATATCATCTGAATGATTCTGCATCATTTCCCCCACTTCCAACAATCTTCTGTGAACTTCTAGCCTCAGTGTGAAGTTAAACAAAGATGGGACTACCAACAATTCTGCCTCAGTTCATCTGAGAAAACTGTGTGTTTAAGGGATATATGGCTGTGGGAGGTCACTCTGTCCTGGAGCCATTAACAGACCTCTGGGTATTTTACAATGAGAGTTTTATTAGAGAAGAATTCATGTGCATGTTTGTGAAGAGGCCCTGCAGTCAGAGATGTTCAGTGACCAGAGTTAAATTTAGGCTCAGACGAGCTTCATGAGAGTTCCATTCAGTGGTTTAACAATCCCATGTTTGAGCTTTTCTGTTTTCATTGTGCATCAGAAAGCCTTTCAAAAAATGTGGCACCCTTTAACATTTTGCGATGTGGAAAACAGTGTCCATGTTGGACTATAGATATCAGCTTCAGTAACCTACATAAAAGTGGTCTCACTTCACTTTTAATGGAGCCCTTCATCTCATCTAGGAATGCCTAAACTGTAAACCTCTTTTGCTAAAATTAGGGTTAGTCTCCATGTAGTTTAAAGCAAGATTTTAGGTTTTGGTTTGCTTTCTTGTAAATGTCAGTCTGAGTGTTAGGTTTAGGTGTTGGGTTGAGTTTTAAGGTCAGTGCTGGAGTGGGTGTTAGGTTAAGGTTTGTGTTGAGTTTACAGTTTGCATTATATTAAGGACTGAGTTAAGGATCAAAGTTTAGATTAAGATAAAGACCAAGTTTGAGCCTTAGATTTAAGGGAATAAAAGGAAATTAGGAGGTAATTAGTTGAACATCAGTCTCAGATGAAAAAGAGTTAACGATACATAAATTATTCAGTCTTATTTTCTATTTTATTTTATTTTCCTCTGCCATCCCGATCCTGTTATCATACCGTTGCTGCTCTGTGAAACTTTTGCAAGCCTTTCACTCACATGCACTGCACCTATGCACCAATGATCCATGATTTAACAGTAAAATTGATTTAATTTGAGATTGTGAGTGTCTACGGGAACTATAGGTGACATTTACAACTGCTAAAAAGAGTCAGTTCATATTCTCCATATGCCCTAGCGGCCTGTTTTAATTACAGATAAATACGTCAGAGCTCAGCCATACTGTGCAGCAGCTGATTTGTTAACATGTTAACTAAATGATGTTATACATCATTAAAAGATTCTGCTATTAATTTGATCAACTTTATGCCCTCATAACCAGTCCATCCTGCATGCAAGGCAACAGATGCCTGCTTATTTTGACACTACAGCTATATATGAAGCAGTTGTCAGCATCAGGACTGCAGGACCCAGTTAGACTCTGAATTCTAATGAATGTCCAGAACATTTATCAGCTCCCAGCCAAAGTATGTTTGTTTTTTATGCTCACCTTCTCTTCAACTGTTCTCAGAGGCTTTGCTATTTGTGTATGTGTGTATATGAAGAATAGTCTGGATCAACCAGTTGCTCTGGCGGCGCGTGTGTTTCCGTCACTGACTCAAATACTTTGCATAATGCAGGATGAAAAAAGCCCATGGGCTTACACCTGTGGGCCTGCAGGGTTTAGAAAGTCCAAGTTGCTGCAAATCACTGTATTACACACTGAGCTTTGGTGTTTGGTTTATGGTATGAATCAGTTTCCATGAAAACTAAAGATCAAATGTATAAAAAGCCTGATACACTTTCTACACTGAAGGAGGGGGATTATCGACCGTCACCACCTTTGGTTTTGTGGAGTGTGAAGGACCATTTAATAAGAGGCCTAGTAAACAACACTGCAGTTTTCTTGCTAGTTCACATACGCATGAAGTCACTCTTATCTACCATCGGATAAACTGTGAAGTGTGAGGTCTCAGCAGTTTTGGCATTTTCCACTTTATAGAAGTCTGTTTGGATTTGCTGCTCGAATACGTTAACAGGCTCTCGGTGGCTGCACCTCATTACAGTTAGCATACTAGCCAAACTTAAAAGGCTCCACTAAGATTCAGAGACAGAGTTTAAGGAATGTTATGGTGAAGACTCAAATGTACACAATTTCCCACTTACACCAGATGTTGTCCATCAGCCTAGACATGTTTGGAATCCAAATTTTGCTGCTTTATTTTAGCACTGGAGCTACAAGGCCAGCGTTGCTAGCAAACTGTTGTCAATATTTGCCTCCATTGTGTCCATAAATACATCCCCACTCAACCCACATAAACCATGTCCAGCTCCTCAGTAAGGTACTGGAGACTTGTGAATGTGGTTTAGGACTGTAAAACTGATTTTAGATCAGCAAACCTACTCCCGAAATGACCTTCATTTAAAACAACTGCCCACAACATTTGCCTACACAGTGACATATTGTTAACTTTAATGGCTGTAGTAAGTTATACTATGGATTAAACCACATTGACTTCTGATGTAAACAACAGAAGCAACACAATTTATGGAATTTTCTACTTATCTCCGATGTAGTTGGTCAGACAAAGTAAAGAACTATTGAGTGTCTATTCAGAGTCTGCATTTTACCTATACATTTTCTATAAATAGTTCAAACACATCACTGTTAGCTTGATGTTAATCTAACAGGCAGATTCGTTATTTCAGCCTGCTGGTAATTAGCATTTTTAGTGGGGCTATATTTTAGGTGAATTACAAGTTTCCCTGCACAATAGCTTCGGGTTTTGGTTTTAAGTGGAGGTTAGTGTTGGGTTTAGGTCTTGGGTTGAGTTTAGCGTGTCAGTTAGTGTTGGGTTTTGGGTTGAATTTTAAGGTGTCAGAGTTAGTGTTAGATTTAGCTTTTGGCATTTAACACTGATTGGTTGCAGTCATTAAAAAACATTAACTGGACATGGAGATGAAGAAAACGTTCTGTTGTGGAATAGAGATTTAAAGTCACTACACTCTGCAGCGGCCATATTTGAGCTCGCCACCATTGCACATAGGCAGACAGTCAATGAGAGCAGTGCATGACCAGGTTATTTGTTATTTTATTTCATAATCTTCACAGATGACTTTCAAAGAGCACATGAAACTTAACCTGTTATAAGAAAATGCTAGGAAAATACTTCACAATTTATTCTACAGAACTTTATGTCTGATCCATGAACTGGAATTTCTAAGTGGGCAAAGTAATGAAAGCATTCAAGCTTTAATCACTGTGCATGATCACTGTAATCAAAGCGATCACAGCAATCAGAGAAAGCATCTGTTTTGGTTTAATGGGTTGCAGCCCAAGAGAATGCAGCGAGTTTAACCAAATGTAAACTGCCATCCCAGAGCTGGAACAGTGCATCCTGTTCTCAAAGACTTTAAAAACAGACTATCATGCTGCAAAGAGTGAAATCACACCTTCCATTATTTCAGCGTGTTACTGCAGGACAGGTGAACCGGAATTTCAGGTCTTGACAGCAGTGATATTTTAAATTTACTGGTGTGGCCTAAAGCCAAGAATGAGAAGCTTCACTGCATGGATCATACTGAACAAATACGAGGTCCTGACGTCACCTGTATTGTTCCACAGTTTGCCTCTTTATTGTTTAAGGAAGGATATATGGGTCATAACAATATGGGATACTGTAAAGAAAGCATACCATCAGTATCTGCTTCACTGGCCACTTACCTACAGGTACACAGTTATAGCCTGTGGTCCCTTTCCTTTCCTGCCATGAACAACTTGTCCTCATTCATCACTGATCAGATTCTGACTACAGGGCTGCGGTTGACCTGGCATTATTTGGGTGGTGGACCATTCTCAGCATGGCGTGGGTATGGAGGTGTGTTGTGGTGCTGGGAGGAGTGTATCAGGCCCAGCAGTGCTGCTGGGTTTGGTACAAACCTCTAAATCATTGCTAGGAAGTGAGTGGTCCATCACCCTACAATATTAATTAAGAGTAGAAACTGACCATTGATTATGAACTAGAGGATGGACAAAGCAAGCTGTACATCAAACATGGGCTGTACAAAACTAAAGAGGGGCAACAAAGGAGAGGTTTCTGATAAAGTGCCCAGCAATAGTAGCAAAGAAGTGCATTACATCATTGTTTTAATTGAGTAAGATAGTGCTGTTCAGCCCAGTCAAAAAAATTATCTGAGTGTATAATCAAAGGTCAGGTAGTGATAGCATCGTGTAACTAGCATTTGACATGACTCAGGCAGCATAAACCAAAAAAACCCAATCATATTTTTATTAATGTCCTCCTACTGTGGGTTGGCCTTACTAAATGCTCTAAGTAAATTTAATAAAATTGTCATTATGTGATAAATAGAACCTATTCCAGTGACCTGATCTATTTAGCATCTCTCCTTGCATTCATGAACTATGGGAGGCGAATAGAGCTCCTGGCAACAATCAATTTTAGTAAACTGAAACTAAAACTTTTTCTAGTAAACTTTTTCTGGCTTTGAAATTGAATCTCTCAGTTCTTGGTCAATTCTCAAATTAAAATAAAATAAATTTGCTTCACGTCTTTCTACATTTCTAGCAACTCTGGAGTGATGTTCATGAGTGATAACTTATGTTCTAAATGACAGACATTTCAAGCGCCATTTTTCAAAAATGATAAGGGCATGGAGTAGTACAACTTTGAGCCAAAAAAGAAGCAAATGACTTTGTAAGTAGCAAAATTCCTGGACGTCCAAAATGACCTTCATAACACCACAGAAAGGCTGCATCACATTTCGAGGGACAATATGTTTGTGGATTGCTTTTAATGGGGGGATGTGTTGTGTGCAGACTCTTTTGCAAAAGCATGCAAAATGTGTTCTGTCATGCTGGCCACTCCAATTATTTGACAGATGCAGGAACACGCTCAGAAGTTAGAGTGTACCACAGGGAATGTGGCTGTGGTGCTGTTAATTGTAAAAACGGTTTGAACTATTCTGTTTTTTGTATTGCATCCATTTTCCTACATGCTCAGTTCAGCTTATCTGCTGCTTATCAAGCCGCTTGGTGTTTAAAATTTAGAGCGAGATGCAGAACGAGATTCAGTCCGCCGCCATCGTGTTAAGCCCCTGTGCCTTTTCTTATAGTACACACAGACCCACACTCCTCGCAGCCTAAGACTGTTCAGCGGTGTTCCTGAAAACAGGATACACCCTCCGCCTCCAAGCCCAGCACTGCACTGTACAGAAGAGCGTATTACTCCACATCCTCTACTGCCATGGGAAAGCGCCTGCATCCATCCCGTGTAGCGTGAAAGTTTAAATCATCGCATCTCTCCAGTCCATGCCCACAGAACAATAGAAAATGACTCTGTGTGTGAGTGTGTGGATATGTGTGTGTTCTATCAAGCTTTGCACGCTATACCGTGTGACGTTGGCAGTGGCATAGAAGGGTGTGGGAGGGAAGGAGAAAACAAAGGCTTGGCATGTGGAGTGTTCATTGAGCTTCTCTCATGTTCTATATCATCAGCCACCCACCCTGCCATCTCTCTCTCTCTCTCTCTCTCTCTCTCTCTCTCTCTCTCTCACACTCTCTCTGTTCCTCTCCTCTTGCATCATCATCAACCATGTCCTCAAACATCTGTGCAGCTCTGTTTTTCATTTTTCTTGTAAATCTCCACATCTGTTTGTGCCCAGGGTGCAGTGTAAGCCAACATGAGGCTGGGTCCCATGTCCAGCTAATGGATCTCAGCTGCCCGACACATGGAGCCAAAAACAACACAGCGCTGGGGTCAGATGAGGGCTTTGGGGTTTGCGGCATAGGTGGACTTTGACAGAGCGGTAAAATTAGCTCAGAGTAGAGCGCACCATGTCAGGTGATGCTAGAGTACCAGACATAGTATGCAAAAACATACCGCACTGACGTCGTCCTGCCAGCTCCTGGCTCCGGGCTATTGAAGTGAGCATCCATGCATTCACATGACCGAATTCAGACAGATGCGTGGAAAGATGTCGAGTCATTGATGTATGTGCTCTAATGTGCATGAAGAGGGCAGATGATGCAGGAAAAATGCTCTAAACAAGAAGAAATGATGGGTCACCCAGGACCTCATTCACACGATCATGCAAAGGGGGTCCAGCACATCTCAGGTTGGCTGGTTGCACCTTCTGTTAACATGTACTTCATGTCTGGAATGAGTCTGAGGGTACTTTTTCCATTTAGACTTCTTATTAAAATGCCTCCCAGTGTGAGCATATGGGACATGTTTTACCTCCTAGACTTTCCCCTCCCCGAGTGCAAAAGGAGGCTTGGGTGTGGGACAAGTCTTTCCTTCATTACCTTTAAACCAGCTGGCCGGCACTCAGCACACACCTCTCTGTAATGATGTCTTCCCACTGGCATAAGGAAGCATGCTGTACTTTGAACAGATGTTTTTCCACTACAAATAAAGCAACCTGTACCCATGCTGTCACAGCCATGTATGACGACAGGGCTGAACGTTGGCTGCAGCCGAGCTGACTGCATCGCTTCTTTCTGTTTGGTCGAAATGTTTTCATCACATGGAAAGAGGCCATTGCTTTTTTAGGGGGAAGTCAATGTACAAGTCCTGCTGTCTATTTCAGAGGGATTTTTCTAATGACAAATTGACAGTGTTAAAGATCCTAACACTGTGAGAAAGGCGAGGGTGTACCAGGACATAAATAATAAAAGACCAGAATATCAAATGTGGTTCTGACAGAAAACTTTCCTGCTGGTTCGACTCCATGGACGTGGTTTTGGTGCGAAGACCGGCCATAAACTGGGGGAGAGAAGTGAGGCAGAAACTCTGTTACATCGAAAAATAAGTGTGATGCAAATTTTGTGCCATCAGAGTATGGTTTAGATACAGCACGGTTCCTGAATACCTATGAAAAAGTGCCATATATCCACACAGATATAGGACACACCTGTTGAGATGAAGTGCAGTCAGAGATCCACTGCAATCTGATCGATCAAACCATCTTCTAATATCACCAGGGACACACGTGACTCCAAAAAATCTTGTAGTCTGAATGCTTAAGCGGCCCTGTTTGTCCCTGAAAGACCTGATCAACTGCAGACTGTCTTGTATTAGCAGAGACGAAAGCAGATGCAGGTTTTCTTTCCTCGCTTCATCTCCCATTTGTTTGTAAACACTTTGCATTTCAATCCATGCAAAGTAGATGCTCATGACAGCCCATCCATGAACATGAACAAGGACTAGTTCAAGCAAATGCAGCAAGAAACTTGAGACACATTGGAGACACCTGAATATTGCAAGTGTAAGGACTATTAGTCTTGCAGTTGTGATCAGATTGAACAATGCTGCTACTTACTCCTATAAATGTGAACAGTATGAACAGTATTCTTTGTCTGCGTTTATTCCATTCACCAAGTGAAGCAGCCAGATGTTACTTTACTCGAGGGTATCTCAGTGGTGCCACGGTCAGTCCTGGGATTCAAACCCACAACTCTCTGATTGCAGGGTCAACTACCTAACCGCCAGGCCACCAGCTGCCCCACCAAGTCTAACAATATGTCATCACAAGCAGTTCTAATGTGTCCTACACATTCTAGACTTAAGATTTCTACACACCTGCCAAGCCCTTAAGATTTGTAGGATAATTCACCGAAATAAGGTCTTGGGTGAGTCATGTAAACTCTTTAATGATGATTTTCAAGGGAGGCAGCAGCAAGAAAAAGAGCAAAAGAAAGAAACATTATGAGGAACCAAGGCTCAAATGCTTGTTTATTAGGAAAACTAAACAGAGGTCCTGGGATCAGATGGAGGAACTAGCATGGAGAAGAACTAGCATGGAGAGAAACTAGCATGGAGAAGAACTAGCATGGAGAGAAACTAGCATGGAGAAGAACTAGCATGGAGAGAAACTAGCATGGAGAAGAACTAGAATGGAGAGAAACTAGCATGGAGAAGAACTAGCATGGAGAGAAACTAGCATGGAGAAGAACTAGCATGGCGAGGAACTAGTGGCAAGTAGAAAAGGCTTTAAAGATCTAAGATGATTGGCTGATTGTTCAGTGCACATATAGGTCGGTAGTTATGAGAACATGGAAGGGAAGGGGATATATTTGAATGCAAGGCTGGATTATAACTGTGCGAAACTGGTTTGAAGTCTCGGCAGGGAATAGAATTGCACAAAAATTTAGCATCTTCTGTTCCATCTGATTTCTTTCATCAGGTAATTAATTATCTAAAGTTCTACAGCCCTCCAGCAAAGAAAGTTGCAGAGAGGGGGTTCTTTTTGGCACCAAAACAAGTGTTTCCATTTGGAATCCATTAAGGATCTTCTAGGCAGAGTTGCATATCTATCAACATTCAGAAGACTTACATCACTCCACAGTTTAGTGTCTTGTCTACACTTCGAGTCACACTTCCTGCCTTCGGTCATCAGGTCATGAACGCCTGGGATTTGCAGCTGGGACTCTGTGCCCCTCTGGCAGGGCTGCAAGACACTTGCTGTTTCAGGTTTTAGTAAACTAATACTGCAAACAATGGCTCTCGATTGATGTGTGAGGACTACAGAAATGCCCTAGATCATGTCATCATCTTAAATCTAGTCCATCTACGTAGTACTTTTTATTAAATGGTTGGTTCAAGAATATTATAGTGGTAGTTCATCATTTTGAGACATTTTCGAGTCTTTTAGCTTATGAAATGATCATATTCTCCTGGCAATTGCAGCCATTATTTCTTGAAACCAGCAAAATGATCATCCAAAGGAACAATTCTGATCATTTGGTTAAACACACAAAACATCTAGAAAGAGGACCTGTGTGGAACTTAATTATTCTTTTTTTGTTCATGCAATTTTTTAAAAGAAAGTATAAAAAAAATATTTTGTTTTTTTTTTATATTACCAACTACAAAATTTTGACGCTTGGAGAAAAAAAGTTCCTTACACTAATTAGGATATTGTATTCCACTTGGACCCCCAGCCACAAATGGGGATTTAACTCACAACCGCTCAATTATAGGTCGAACATTTAGACCCTTGAGCATCACTCAAGGACTCCTTCGGAACAACTTGTTCCTTTTTTTAGCCAGAAACACACAATCTGCTGTTCTCTGTGGTTCTGAGGTTCCACTGCAAGGAAAAAAATATACAGTAAAATTTATTACAAATTATTTATTGCAGAAACATCTGTAAATTTCACCATAATTTAAAATAAAAAAAAAACTGTACATACAGCATTTTCAGCCTGATTTAAGCTTCCAAGGTTTCTGCCTTACTCATGCATATCAAATATTAGGGCTGCATTACTGAGACGTTAATAACGATAAAAGCAAATTCGGATTTTTAGTCACTTCATTTGGTGAGAAGATTTGGCTCACAACTCGGGTGTGAGGACTGAACATTACAGTCAATACGGCCTTATGTGCATTCAAACAGAATCTGTGTCAAAGGCAATTGCACAATAGTGAAGGAGGTGCAAAGATCCACATATACTAGAAGAAATCTTACATCAGAAGTCAATTCATTAAACCAGATTTTGGCTTTTTTCGCTTAATTCAAGTGTTTACACCTGATGTTTAGTATACTTTTCTGCTTTATTTAAATTTATCAGTGTAGTAAATCCTGTTTATTTGGTTCAGTTTGGATTTCCATGTCAGATTTATGTAAAAACAAATCAACATTTGTAGGGCAGATGAAGCTGATTTTGTTTCACTCATTTCATATATATCCCGTGCAGAAAAATTAGTATTTGGTTATTCTATATTTAATCCATGGAGTCAACGAAACACGGCAGCCTGCATGGAGATTAAACATTTAATGTGGGAGTGACTGGCCTAAATATTTTAAGAGTTAAATAATAGAAGAGTGACTGAGTCAGGCAAGTGTCTTGTTCGGGTGGTTGGACAGATGAAGGGTCATTCTCGTTCATGTTGTTTATTTACACTGCCTGCTTTTTAGATTCATCCTGTTTACCGTTTGTGTTTGATGTGGCACTCACGCCAGCGAGCACTCCTTATATTTGAGAGCGTAAAGTGATTCACAGTTTGTCAAATTCAGAAAAAGGAGAGCCAGAGGTCACAACAGCTAAAGCATGATTAGTTTAGTGTTTAAAAAGCATGCAAAATGGTTTAGTCACACCATATCCTGATATATCTCATCATATTTCACCAAACTTCAAATTCAGGTTAAATTGAACAGTGCTGTGTTGAGCTTAGCCAATGTACCATGACCAAAACTGAGCTAGGTTGGATATGATCAAAATCTTATTTTTTATTCATAATCTTAACTAAACTTGGCACAGACGAAGTTACCAGATTGCTTTTTCGTTTTTCCAACTGTTTGTCCATCATGGGCAGTTGCAACAAAGCTATCCAACAGGAAATGAGGTCACAACTCAATCTCAAAACCAGACTTGGTATATGAGGTCATTACTTAATGACTTAAACTACTATCAAAGATGACCAGATTTCTCTCAGATATGTTATACACATCCACCAGAATAGTGTTGTATTCCTTCAGCATTTTAACACTTACACACAGAATGCTTGGCCCCCTCATTGCTGCGTGCACCTATATTTAATTTAGTATTTGTATATTCAAAAACAAGTTAGGGAGCAAACACTAACACATATTTAAATATGCATATAGTCGCTGTCTGGCAGAGTCCTTGTAACTCCACGTTTGGTTTTCGTTGTTTTTATTTTCCAGAAATCGAGACTAGTGGTCCACGTTTGTAAAATTTTGAAATTATTAACCAATGAAAAGTGTTGAAAATATGACACAGTATTAATTTATTTCGATTTTTTTTTTAGTTTCCTGAAAAATAGCCATTTTGGACAAATTAGTTTTCCGCCCAAAAGCGAATAACCTTGCTCATTCCTAGTGCACAATTCAATGTAGTTCCTCAAACTGACTGACCAAACTGATGAAAGTCATTTTAAGATGCAAAGAGGTTCTGAAAAGCATTGTTGACGTTTCTTTTTTTTTATAAGTGATGAAAAACAGCCAAAGCAAATATTACCATAGCCGGCTGTATGTGCTGTCTACGCTATATGGTGCTTATCTTCATTGCACAGTGGCAATATTAAAAGTAACCCAATGATAAAGTAAGAGTGCACAGTATCTGGGGAGTATTTACATTGGAGCCCATGGCGCTGGCCTGCAGAGCCTGTGGAGCCGCACGATAAGACTAATCGCAGTGGATCACATTGTCAGAAGGCCGAGGGGTCTCAGACGGTTGTGGAAATAGGAAGAGGCATTACTGAACTCTGAGGAGAAGTGACTTGGAAAGGATGGGGTACAAACATCCTGTGGTCACAGGAGGATGTTTACTACGCACAGCGCTGCATTCAAAGAGGTGAAAAAAAACAACAAAACAATGGGCGCTGATTAGCTGGAGCTGCTCGATTAAGCAAAGAGGTCATGTATGTTCATCTAGAAGAAAAAAACTAAAAAAAACACATGGAATTGTCTAGTGACCCTCATCACAACTTTACTCACTCTTGGCATTCTCTCAAGCAACAGCGTGACTCATCGCCTGGGGTTCTTTCCCAATAAGACTGAATAAGAGATACGTTGGCAGCATTAAAATTACATTTAAAATCAACTGTGTATGTTTGTATAAGGTGCACAAACCAGAATGGCCAAACAGGAACCAACAAACCTGATGGTTCTAGTTCTGTTTCTCCTTGAAGCAGCTGGAACCAACAATTCTCTACCACTGTTACCATTTTGGCATGATTAAGGCATGGAGAAAATATTCACTGATTCCAGTATGATCCATAATCTTTATCATATAATAATGCAAATATTATTTACAGTAATTTAAACACATCTGCTTTTAATACAAACATCTTTGCCTAGTTTATATTCACCAGAAACCATGCGGAAAACCAAATATTCAGCAACATATGGCCAATTAGATTCCAGACCTGCAACAATATGAATTTTATCAACTTTAGAACTGTCACTGACATTCTTCTCAAATTCAAGAAAAATATGGTAATAAACCGTCTTATAGCTAAGATCAGGGCTACAGTGCACGGATGAATGTGTTTTTATATGTAAATGAGATCTGTTCTGATTGGCTATCCTGTATTGTGCCTGTTTAAAAGGCTGTCCAGGCTGAAACACTCCTCATAACTTCAGGATGTTTGTGCTGGATGTAAGTTAATATGGTGGTTTTTATCACACGGCAATGAATTCACTCATATTCATTCATTCATTCAATTAATTCAGCATATTCGTTGACACATATGGACTGCGGGTTGAAATAGCGCATCAAAACTTAATGATCTTATAAAAAGAGAAGACAAATCTTATTTAAACTTAGTTTTTCTTGATGGATTCACCTATTAGATTTAGATTTATTAAAGATCAACATGGCAGGAAACAACACTCAAAGTGAGACCTGAATTGTGTCAATCAAAAACATCAAAGATAAGATAAAAACAGGCAACAATTAAAATATTAAATACATAAGCTACTATGCAAATCAGCTAAAACACTCAAAACATTAAGAAACAATCTAGAAATCAAAGAAAAAAAACAGCCGTCAGTAAAAACATAAAATCCATAAATTGCTAAGAACATCAACTGTAAAACAATCGAAGAGCACGAGGAATAAAAGACTTCTCATGTTTTTTGGTTTTGCTCTATTATTTCTCACTCTTACCCCTTTGAAATGCTGATATATGTGCGGATTTAACCTGCCTGTGTTTGGAAGTGGAGAGGGAGGTATTTTACTGTGGTTTGAAATTGACTGTGAGTTTTAAAGAGCTGAGATACTGACGATAATAGTAACAAATCTTACCACAAGGCCATGTAGTGTTTGGATGTTTTCCACACTGTGTGTGACTTCAGATGGAGAAATCATGTCCATTTCTACTATAATAAATAACAGGCTGGGTTTGGAGCGCACCGTGACGGATGGGAGCACTGGTGTGTTACTTGAAGGCAGGAGCTGGGTGGGCAGAGGGCGAGCGGGCATTACCCAGAGGAGCAGGCGAGGACATGGTCCACTTCAGTTTGTTTTTAATTGCTAGAATTATGGCCCTCTTGTGCACAGCACAGCTTAACGAGGCAAAGGGAGGTTCATGCGTTTCCTTAAACACTGACAGTAAAATCACAACGATGAGTAATCGATCATTCACTAAAGAGCTCTGGATTCCACCGGCTCTGGTCTGCTTTGCCAGATTGATTCTCGGCTCTCATCCGTATAACTCGCTGTATATTCAGATCCTGTTGAGAGCAGGTTTGAGATAAGGCTGGGGAGGTTTTTATTGCGTCTTTGGGGAAAAATGTTCCACCATTCGTTCATCCGAGGGTGTGTAAGACAGCGGCCGCTGCAGGGAAGGTTTAGTAAAGACTTCGGAATACTGACAAACTGTTCAAACATGGTGAATTATTAATGAAGCCTCCGTCTTCCTGTTGTCCCTGAGGAACATCTGAGGTGTAAGCTAGTCTCCAGTCTCCTGACTGGGGAAGGCCGGCATACAAACAAACTTTAAACTGATTGGTTGCGTGACTGGTGATTCAATTTAGCCTAAACATGTTGGTTGCCCAAAGTTTGTTCTGTATTTCTGCACTGAAACTACAAGGCTGATAACAAGCAATGAAAGCTTTTATCCCAACAATGTGCAAAATAAGGTTTGTCAAACATTATATATAACAGTTAATCACACAGTGCAAGAAATATACATGAGAATCGCATACTTGACCAAGTGTGTGTGCGCAGCACATTCAAGGAATTTGATTCCGGTCATTGGTGTTTCTCAAGTACAACAGTTTAAAACAACAACAAGATTTAATGAGACAATTAACAATATACTGAACAATATCATATATTATACTACCGTAAATTCCGGACTACAGAGTGCACCTGATTAAAAGCCGCATGCTCTAATTTTAGAAAGAAAATCGGTTTTGTACTTGTACAAGCCGCACCGGATTATAAGCCGCATGTGTCTCACGTTGTAACAAGAGATATTTACACAGAATTTTTAACTTTAAATCTTTTAATTTAATCCGTATGCTAAGATAAACATGGTAACGTAAACGTTATGGTAACATAAACAAATACATATTGCAAATATTTTTTGTTTTGTTTTTTTTAAACAGTGCCTGTAACATAGTTAACTTTAACTTGAATATATAGTTTGCCATTGCAGTCCTGGTTCCCAGCATGCGAACCTATCACATGACACATCACTGGAAAGCACAGGACGACCTCTACAGAACACTGTAAGGCTTGGTGCGGTAACTCCAGATACTGAAGGAAGATACAGGTGAAAATAGGACATGAAGGAATGTGCCGGGACTCAGAATGATATAACATTTTTATACCATTTTTTATAAATAAATATGTGTATAAGCACACAACTGAACAATCCAATACACACAAGTCTATTTTATAATTTAAGCGCTCTAACAAGAGCGGAATAATTAGAATCACATATTCAGTGCCAAAGAAAAAATCCAACTTTCTGAACTCAAATGCATTGGCTGATGAGCAACACAGGAGTAAATCATTATTTTGGGCCAAATTGTTCATTTCTATGTCCAGTATCTCATGTAAATGTATTTAATTGTATTTCATGAGGTCCTTTGATAATCAGCCAGGGGGTGTCAGGGTCCTTTATGTTTAGAGTTTGCATATTTTTTCCCCAAGGGGTCCACTGTCTTCGTCCAGTTTCCACATCTACCTTCTAAATGGCTTGATGGGACTTAGTGTGTAAATGTGTTTGTGAGACCTAAGCAGGAGTTTCCTCCACTTTCTTTGTCATCCTGCCTTAAAGACTAATATGTAAATGATCTGTATTGATTGGCTGCCGTGGATTATGCCATGGTCTTAAAACATTCAGCCTAATTGGCTAAACTGCTGTAGACCTCTTGTTTGCATTGCAGACATTTTTGTGGTATTATAAAATGCATCAAATTTAGGCAAAAACACTAGGACAATTTAATTGTGCATGATATGGATCTGTTAATATAAAAAACCCAGTAAGTGATGCTGCATTTGCATGACCTTCAGGGAAAACAGGAAATCATTTTAGCCTTCTCCTGAAAGGAACTGCTGCAGACCTCAAACAGCAGTTGAAAGATCACCCTTCCAGTTCTCTCCAGGCGCTAGCTCTTTTGTCAGCACATGCAAATTTGCACGTACAAAAGCAGCCGGTGGATGTTTCAGGGCACCGCAGCACCGAGCAGGCAAGGACTGCTAACATCTCCCTCATCCCCCGGAGGCAGAGGCGCCACAGACAGCAAGTTTAGTGTGAAATGTGAAGAAATCAGTGAGGATTTGTAACGTCTAAACAGTGTCTTCTTCCAGAAACAGAGGGCATTGTGGGTCATTTGGACAAAGAGTGTTCTGCTAAGTCTTGATTACGAAATTATAGATAAGAGTTTGGATGCAAAAATGTAGTGATGCAGAACTTGAATACAGAACTTGTTTAAAAGAAAACAAATCTCTTGTTGTCTCTTAAACAAAACGGCAGTAAGTACCTTTTATGAACATCTAGTAGTGTTTCAGCATCCAGCTGGTCTCACTGTGAGAGGAGAGTGTGGATTACAGCAGTGTTTTATACTTTT
>JBBMFX010419702.1:0-17666 GCA_037832545.1 Rhabdalestes septentrionalis
GGGCATTGACGTCTTCAATTTTTTCAAGTCACCACATCCATCATGATAGTCGAAGCTTACTTGCTTGAAACACTGGAGAGATCTAAAATGTTCTAAAATATATATAATTTGTGTGTGTGTGTGTGTGTGTGTGTGTGTGTGTGTGTGTGTGTGCAAGCGTATGTTTACAAATGGACAACTAATGAAATACAGGGCAGTAAACAGAGATGTATTAACGATAATTTTCACCTCACTTTTTCAACTCACCCTGACTGTTTGTTGGCAAAAGTAAATAGAGTAAGTAGAACCTGATTTAACATAGTGTCTAGCAAACTGCAGGTGCTCATTTTTGTTGTTAGATAAAAGAAGTGTCTTTATTCTGGTGTGTCTTCCAAATATATATTGATATGAAGGAGGTGTCTGCTTGTTTTTGTGGAGGGCTGCTGCTACCATCTTCTGCAAATCTCCTACCATTATCCTCACAGAAAAGTCAGCTCATCTAACAATCCTCTTGGGAACTGATTCTGGGGGTGGCAAGTAAGGGCACAGGAGATTTTCCTGCTTTTTTAGACAGATTAACTACAGGTCTACTGTGTTTGTACTGTGTACAAATTTCTAGAGAAGCTAATAAACCCTTAAAAGTTTAGAATTGTCTCATATTTTTTGTGTAAAATATAAACGAATTCTCAATTTTATAGTCAGTTTTTATCAAGGGTGCGAATAATTATTCAGATCACTGCTGGACTAAGAACAGCATAATCCTGTTACATTAAATCGTTTTTTTTATATACGTAAATATATTTTGACATTTTCAAAATGCAGTTTTGGATAATGCATAATGCATAATGATTAATGAAGCAGTTTAATCCCAACTGCTACTGTCAGAGCTGAGGTACCCTTGAGCAAGTTACCATCCCCTACCATTGCTCCCTGGGCACCTCACTGGCGGCAGCCCCCTGCTTCACTTAGTGAATAGGTTAAATGCAGAGAAACCATTTCATTGTTTGTTGTACTTGTATGACTATGCATGTGACAAATAAAATTGGTATTGGTATTTGTATTTGTATTTGTAACTTACAATTGTAGCCCTGATCAGCAGTCCTGCATTGTGCCTGGGGAGGGCATGGAAAAAGCTCACACCACTGAACCTCCTCACAACGCTTCCCGGAGGTACTGGGGGGACAGGTGCAGGTGAAATCATCCCACATTGAGAAACACATCCCACCATTATGACAGGGGTTTTCCTATGGAGGGGAGAACAAAAGAGACATGATGGAATACATAATTAAGGCAAGCATGTGCAACTTTAATCTATAACTATTCCCTGCCTCATCATATCTGTTGACGAGGTAATGATCAGGTGTCTTGAAACAAGTGATGGTTAAAACTGTGGAGTTAGCCTTCAGGAGCAGGATTAAGAAAGAGTATGTCAGATGTTAATCTAATGATTGATAATTATTAATATATAAGTTTAGGCTCAAGTAAATAACTTGTGACCTACCATACAAATGTCACCCCCAGTGCAGCCTTCAGAAACATTAACCAGGCTTGTTGGGCTGTACGACTTCAAAGGGGTATTCAATGGGAAGAAAAGTAGTGGCTTGTCATTGACACGAATGTCCTGGATGCAGCCTTTAAAATGGCCACCAAACACAGTTGACATGTACGTGTCACCCATGCCAGCAACGTAAATGACATCCTCAGCATGAATGCGAACATTGTAAACATCCACAGGCCCAAACACAAGGTCAGAATCCAGGAGCTTCATCTGGCCCCGTTCAATAGATATGCTAACAAAGTGTATTTCACCATCGCTAACAGTGTTCTTGCCCACTAAACTCCGGGAGTTAGCAGCCTGCACTTTGAGTTGTCCTTGCTCCAGCCATACATGGAGGTATTGGCCGGTACTGTTAGTGAGAGCAAGAATCAAGCCCGACTCTTTCCGTGTACGCAGGAACATGGAGAGGGTGATGATTGCTGGATCTTGGTTATCGCTAACAGTGAAGCTAGCGTAGCTCAAAGAATCCTCCTGGCCAAACCTGGCAGGTGTATATTCTGAGGGATAAAAAAAACAGACAAAAAATAAAGCGTTTAAGATATATTGATCTATAATAGTTATAATATTATGATAATGTATGCTACACTTCTATCTTCTCATTTACCTTCTGATGCTATATATATAAGAAGCTAATTAAAAACTGTATGGTGCTGAGGCCAGTGATTTCCAAAACTTTTTTTTGTTTAATAATTTTTTCCACTTTCCATAACTAAGTTAATCAGGTGTTTTAGAACAGGAAAAAATATTATTAAGGGCAGGGGTACACCAGTACAAGGGTTATGAATTGCTCTTGTCTGTTTCTAATCCTGGACCTTGGTACTTTCAAATGTGATTTTAGTGTCTTCCCTAATCTAACACACTCTTCGTAATCTCATAATGAGCTTATTAATTAAATAATGGGTTTGCCCAATTAGTTTTCAGCCAGGAGAACACATAAAAGTGAAAATCAAGGTTACTCCAGGGCTCTGATTGGGAAATATTACCACAAAACAACACATGAACAAACTCAAATATAGATATTAGAATAAAGAAGATAAAAGTAGCTATGTCAGAACCTTCAGTGATGTTAGGGTGCTAATTTGCTAATTACCATTAGCGCAGTTGGGCCCTTTATACGGCCGTTTGCACTTGCACTGGTATCCTTGCCACAGGTTGATGCACTCGCCTTGATTTTCGCATGGAGCATCCAGACAGCGGTCATAGTGGTTGCAGCCATGCGTGATGTTGATGGCTGAAGAGTTTAACCAGTCCTCAGGCACTATCAACTGCGAGTCCACATGCACGTCCTTCATGCAGCCTATAAAAAAAACAGAAAAGCCTCCATCTACCAGGCCTCCAATCAAAGTGCTCTGCAGAGCTGACTCCAGCACCAATGGCCCAGTCTCCACTTGTGTTGCCGTCCCGCAATATTCTCCTTGGCAGGGGTCCAGGAGATGAAGCAAGAGTGTACCTTCCCCCAGCACAACCTCTACTGTGTGCCACTTGCCATCCGCCACATTCTGAGGTAACTTCAGGGCCCAGCCAGGACCTTGCCCTTGAATCCCTGTTCTTAAGTTTAGCCGCAAACGGCCATGCAGCAGCTCCAGGATGAGTGAAGTTCCTTCACCTCCTCGCTGGAAGAGCACAGCGCTGCTCAGAACTGTCCTGAAGCTCAGGGTGATGTTGGAGGAGTCTATAAGTGGTGTCTGCAAGCTCAAGAAACTGCCGAAAGACTCAAAGGAGAAGGCGGTGCTGGTCTGACACTGCAAGCCAGTGTAGCCTGGCAGGCAGGAGCAGCTGTAGCTGTGCAGGCCCTCGCTCAGGAAAGGCTTACATGCAGCCCCGTTCAGGCACTGATGACTCTCACAGCCTACCAACAGCTCGCTACAGTTCTGGCCTCCGTACTGGATGCCGTCCATGCTCTCTAATGGGCAGGTGCAGATGTAGCTGCCAAGAGTGTCCTTGCACAAGCCACCATTATGACATGGAGCAGAAGCACATTCATCAATGTCCTCTTCACAAAAGGCACCTGAAAGGGGACGAACCAACAAGGAGTTATGAAATAAGTGACATTTGACAAGAAGATCAAACTTAAATGTCCTCCTACCTGCTACTTATCTTCATATCCTATCTGTTCCTTAGTCCTGTCTCTTGGTTAGAATTGTTTGCACCTTTGATAATAGTAACCAGGCATTCAATGTTTAATGCCTTTAAAATCTGTCAGAGAAACTAGTGCAGAAAATGCTTCTATTTCATAAAAGTCTCATGTCACTGTTGCTTCTAATTGTCAGAGCTTTTGGGTTATAACTCTTAAATACACAGTTAGAATCACATCAACAATTAGTCCATACAATGTTTGGAATTGGAGGGCAACTACTGCGGTCATAGAAATCTTTATTATAAACTAAAAGAGAGACTTTACATTAGTCTATAAAAAAGAGAAAAGTTATTTAAGTTGTTTAAATAAGCACTGCCTCTTAGAACCTTTCTTGGCAATTAAAGTGCACACTAGCGGAGTATTACTAAATATAACTCCTAGTATAACTAAACACACAAAATATGCCTATTTACCTATTCTCTAGTTATCTGACTAGAACAGAGAGTGAGACGTTACCTGAACTAAGTAAGAGGGCACTCCAAACCAAAATGACTTCTTTCCTCATACTGCTACGGATAATATACCGATCAACAAACTTCCATGCGGTCACTTTATCCATATTGCTTATGAGCCATCCCAGCAAGGAGCCTTTAGTGCTTCCTGATGCAGCATTCTGATCAAAGCCAGATCCTAAAGGATTAGCTTAATGCTATTTGAGCATCTTACAACAACACCACCCATTTATAGACTGCGCCTCCGTACTAATCTGATCTACCTTTCACAGTTAGAGTAGCTGGAAATAAAGTGAGGGAACAGTTGCATGGCTTAAATAGGCAAAATCATGTTAAAATGTCAGTTTTACAGCATCGTGGCCTGAAGACATATGTTAAGATGGCATTAGTGTAAAACTAATCCTGTTGTATTTACTGATTGCATTTTATTAATATGATCTCAAATGATTTGGCCAACACACTGATTCTTATTTTCAGCTGTTTTGGGAGAGTATTCTGATACTAGATCATAAAATGGAAAACAATAGACATGGGGGTTACGTTCTGAAAGAGCACCTGTGAATTGTGAAAAACCATGAATCTGTTATTTGGTTTAAAAAAGCCTATTTTTATAGTGTTTAAATACCAAATGTGCTCCCAAATAAAACAGTTTAATTACATTTTAAACTCAATCTAATGCAATACCATTAAAGAAAATGTAAATGTAAACCCATATTCATACTGCACACTTTACTGCTGCCTCCCAAATTGCCCAAATGTAAAAAAATGATGTTGAAACTATATAGACTTTACCATAATTCACAGAATTTATGGCTGCCCACTGCTAAATTGAATCTGCTGAATTTTGCTTGAATGTTGAATAACTATCCAAAAGTTTTGTATATGCTGTTCACACTGTAAGCAGTGGTGTGTTCACGTATGACTGATTGATCCCTTTCCCTTTTAGATACTCCCCTTCTCCCTTCTGTCACACGCTCAAGTTCAGAAGTAGAAGCGAGGGGGACGGACAGAGTTTGCATGCTGCATTGTGAAATTTACTCCAATACAAATATGAAGTTTTCCCTTAACGAATACAAATACAGATACGAATAGCGGCCGCTTTGCACACCCCTAATATAGATCTCATTTATATGGAAATTTGGTCGAATTTACTTCAATATTTTTGTTACAAAATTAGTAAATTGAATTTTTCTTAATAACTGAGCAATAAAATGCATGAAGCATTATATACAGTTAACCCCAAATTTAACGGTTTAAGTCCAACGCATATTTTTTCCAAACAAATTATTTTTGCTGAAGCATTTTACATTATTTTAGTGCTAAATAATTAAGAAAATATACTTTATAATTTTATAACATAAATATTAATGTAAATTCAGCCAATTTTCATCTAAAAAAATGACTATATATTTTGGTACTATGGAGAGAAACACAAAGAAAGGCCTCATGGGATGGTGATATACGGCTGTATTCAAAAGCAGGAGGTTTGAAAATCCTAGAATGTTATTTATTTTTCCTTGCTGCTGATTGGCTGCTGCCCTGTGATGATGCAGTCCAGAATTTCCTCAATTGAGTGTCTTGGGTGATCTTGTGTGTTTTGTTTAGTCCTCTATTTTTATTACTGTAAATTAAATTAATTTATTACTGTATTTACCTGCTTATACCAAGGAAAACACACATGCATTAATTAAAGTTTAGTCTATACATGGGTAACATCAGGATTTACATTCTAGCACTACAGGAGTTCAGTGTAAACTGTACAGTAAAATTATGGGCTTACCTTTACATTTTTTAAGGGTGATGTATTCATTTGAGTTTAAAATGAAATCAAAGTGTTTTGGGAGCAAAACATCACAACAAGGCAGTTTTTCTCGCCACAAAAGAAGCAAAAAAAATGTGGAGGACATTTGCGATTTCCTCGAATCTGTGGGGCAACAATCATTAGTTTGGTTCTAGGAATAAAATCTGTGAATGAGGGTGTGAACTCTGAACTGCGACTTGGCAGGGGAACGCTGCATTAAGTGAAGACTCTAGACAAACACTTGGCTTCTTACCAGTGAACCCTGGTGGGCACCTGCATACGTATCCAGCTGCGTGTCTGTGCTCATAGAGGTCAGGTAGCAGAATCTCCATCCCATAGTATTTCTCCCAGGAGCGCTCGATGCAGATGGCTCCATTCAAACAAGGATCACTGCCACATTCATTCACATCCAGCTCACAATGACGGCCCTCAAAGCCTGCAACAAAAATGAGATGAGATCAAATTCTTACCAAGAATTTCAAGCATAGATACATTATAATATAAATAGAGATGGCAAATATTTGATTCTCAGAGTAAGTAAACAAAACTAATTTTTATACTGTAACTGGCAAATTAATGCTGAGATATAGGCTACTGTGAGTTAATAATCTTGTCAGGCATTAGGTCATAAACAGAGCAATAAATAATTTTTTCTACTTGAGGTTTGCTGGGTAGCACCATTAATCAGCACCATGCAAACTTCATGCCTTGATCATCACACAATTTCTTAAATCTGTTTATTTGAGAAATATTCTCAAACAGACTTGCGCTTACCAATATAAATACACTTTTAAAACCCACATCTTGGCTGCAACTACTCCCCATCTGTTATATGATTTGCGCATTTTATACAGTGGTGGAAAACTCTTAGGATTGTACATTGTTGATGCATCTGTTTGGAGGATTTGTACTTTACGCAAGTGTTATTAAAACTGAATACATAAAATGACATTTTCATGAGAAATATACTTATAATAAATATGAAAGGGCATTCTACTATTGTACGTTTCATCACATTCATACCACTGTAAATTTATACCACTGTTTATCACCACACCATACAGAGTTAAGACAAGTCACTGGCTAAGAAATCAGTTACTAGTGCTGGATCAAGGTGCTGTATGGTTAAAATGTTTTACATATGCATTAAATGCATATCTTGAAGAAAAAGACCTTTAAAACACGTTGAAACCAGCGAAGGAGCACTGCTGGAGTGGAGGTTTCAGTATTTATGTTCAGTGGATTTTACTGTCTGTAATTTACATTTGTAGCTGCAGCTTCAAAATTTTGACACAGCAGCCATATTTAGACCTGTCACAATCACGAAATTTTAGCTCATTACTGATTTAGTTCATTACTAAATTACTGTCTATGTAAAGATATATCCTGTGTTTGGTCAGTTTGATAACTGACAGTAAAACTGCACACGTTCTGCCACTATACGGGCTTACCGGGCCAGCATGTGCAGCTGTAGTTCCTCCCCTCTTCCTGGCAGAGGGCGCCATTGAGGCAGGGTTGATTCCAGCAAGGAGGGAGGGGCTCCTCACAGTAGGCGCCAGTGAAGCTCGGGGAGCAGTTACAGCTGTAGCTTTAAAAACACAGGGCAAACTGAGAAACAGCACACCGTTTTCAATTACCTGTGGTTTTAATGTAAATATTAATTTCTGCCACGATAATTTAAAGAAAGAAAATATAAACTGAATCTGCTGAATTGTGCTTGAATGTTGAATAACTATCCAAAAGTTTAGTATATGTACACAATTATACAAATTCCATTACATTAAAAAGAAAAAATGACTGAGTGTACATTTTTTTGCAAATAATTCTCACAACAATAATATATCACATGTATAATTATGTTTTGTGTTGAAAGATTATCTATGAAATCTTATTTGTGGAGTGTCAAGCAATAATAATATATGCAGGATAAGTGTCCAAATAGGTGGCCTAATGTGAACATTTAGGTTTAGATGTTATTGGGTGGAGTGCCATGCCTTAAGAGCAAATTGCGTGGAAAAAAAACTATAGGATTAAGCAACATTTTCTTGTTTTGATTTTGTGTGTTGTTGAACTTTGACTGCATTTAAGATGCTTCCAACTTTCTTTATACACATAAACAATATGAACCAATTTTACCTATTGATTCCATCAATGCACGAAGCTCCATTCTGGCACCAGTGGCCTCTGCAGTCATCAATGTTGATTTCACACCGGCTTCCCTGGAACCCGGACGGACAGGTGCAGGAAAAGCTGTTGATGTGGTCGTGGCAGCTCCCACCATGAAGACACGGCTGGGACTGACACTCATCAATCTGTACCTCACAGCTGACACCTGCAGTACCAAAAACAGAGAAAACCTTGTATAACAACACACTGTCACACACCAAGCACAATATCAGGAAAGGCTCCAGACACAAAACAGTATATGCTGTATTTTGACATCCCTATGCATCCCACCGGTTTGACAGATTTTTGGCAATGCTACGCATAGAAAAAGTAAAATATTTTATCCTTGACTAGTACTGGCCGGTATACCAGTTCATACGGAAAAAAAACGTTTATTATTTTTGTCCTATGAATTTTTCTACCAGTTTCAATTGCCTAAAGAAAGTTCAGAAGGTCGCGAAGATGGAAACTGTTTAAGGGGAGACCTTTTTCACTGCTGCACCACTGGGGAGACCGGAACACTTCATTTGAGCGCGCACTGTTTTGTAAATATAATTACTCAAAATACGTTCATACAGAGTAATATTATAATACATGCCGTTTAATTCGATGTCGTCTGATTCTGACTGATTATGTACATCAACACGATCCTGAGTCGACATAGATCGTTCTGCTAAGGGCTAAATTATTTCCAAAAGGGGGATTTTATCTTGCCGTTACGAGGAAACATGCATGTGTTTAGCAGTTAGCTATTCTTGTCTCAGTGAGGACATAAACAGTAAACCCCCGCTTATATCCGGGTGTATCACGAAGTTGTGATGTGTTTAAAAAAAGCGCCTATTTTTTAAAGTGTTTTTTTTTTCCAGCTGTTGGTGTCTTTTGTATAAGGGCCATTCCACCGAATGGGTGCCATTTACGTGTTGTGACTCTTCCAAATTAAACTTAATTTTGTATCTTTTTTCAACTCTGACTCTAATAACACATTTAACTATTCAAAACTTGTATTGGTCAATCTCAGGCAGCTTTATTTAATCTTTTACAAGGTTTCTAAGCTGAAGATGGTCACATTTTTCTGTCCTGTTACCAAAACTCATGTGACATTTAAAAAGCATGTTTAAAAGCATATCAACTAATTCTTTGGCGGTTCCCTCAAAAAAGTGTTTATTTTAAAGAAATGGTTGACTGCATGTTCAATTAATCGATATTTCTGACAAAAAAATCAATATATATATGGATCCAAGTTGTATTTTTCTAAAAGATGCAAAGCCATTTTTAAATTTTCAAGAAAATTTATAAAAAATTTTTGTCATGTAATGTATTAAACAAATGGATAAATGATGGCCCAAACATAATTGGAAAAAAGTGGTTTATCTTTATTTTTTTAAGAAAAATTATCAAGTAACAGGAATGAACACTCAGTAACAGACATGTGCTTGTGTGCTTGTGTGTGTGTGAAAAGAAACTTGTCTGGCCTTTTCTAAGAGATCTTCTCTATTGTGGCCCAGAGCTCTTTTTCATCCATATCCATATAGCGACCTGGCCTCAGGGGTGGGGTAAAACACAACACATTCTCCAAAATGTACTAAAGCATGTCTTCACGTGGCCAGAAAAACCTGTTTACCCCAATTTTGTGCATGCAACGGACCTCAATGTGTTTCACTTGTATCTACGATGATGCCAGGGTATAGGTCACCCTCATACTTCACCGTACATTAGGGGTGTGGCCGAATCAAAATACGGTATTCGCAAAGGCACAAATAACCTTGTTTTCGAACACAGTATTCGGACAAATATTTAAAATATTTGTATTCAGGAAATATATTTGTATTAATGCAATCACAGGTCAGGTTTTGTTTTGTTGTGCACAAGCAGCTGACATCCCTGTATGTCAGTTCTCCTCGGGCTATGGTTACTGCCTGATGTATCCTAATGGTGGATGGAAATCGTGGCACATCATTGGACATTTCCAAAACTGCCTTATCAACTGCTTCCTCCCAGTATTGGCACCCTGTAAGTATGGGACCCACATTGTGTCACTAGACTTAAATTGGAATAAAGTTGAATAGTGTTACACTGATTAATATTCACACTAATAAATCAATAAACCAGAGGACTCTACTCACTCCTGTTATTAGCACTCCGTCCTGTTACTCTTTATTTGAGTAACAGGACTGAAAGTAACAGGAATATTTTGCATAGAATTCGCAAAAACATGAAATATAGCTACATGGTGGCTATGCTAATAGCACGAGAACATTGAGCACATTCTATTGATCTACCAAAAAAATTTATTTAAAAAAATAAACAGATAACATTCGATAATTAATTTAGGTAACAGGACAGAACATTGAGTTTGACCTCCTCAGTCATCGTTAGAATATGATCAAATATAGAGGGAAAAAAGGAGGGAACGGACTTTTGGTCTACCCATGGCCTTCAGAAGATCCAACCGATGCAACTTCCTGTTGAACAAGTGACTTGTGGAATGTTCCAAATTTTTCAAATGGGGTAATGTGTTAGGGTAACAGGACTGAGTGAAAACCTAGGAACACAACTAAAATTAGTATTTTTACCTAAATATTATGTTTTTTTTAAATGAAAAAAATATTTTAAAAGCATAGATGGGATCTGGAGTCACACAATAATGCAAAAAAAAATTATCTCTTAAGTATTTTAATAATTATATTTCAATGTAAAGTGTAAATTAAGAAGGTTGAGGACAAGTAACAAATGCTATTTTTTTCAGTGTTCTAGGTAGTTTTTATTAATTTTTTTAATTATATATCTTAAATTTGCAATTAGGTCAATGTACTGTGCTTGATGATCAAATGTATTTTACAGATATTTTTTGTGCACAATTATACATGTAATTTCCTGGGGACGAAAATGGCACAGATTTAGTGGAAAGGCCCATAAGAAGGTAAAACCGTAATAAATTAATTTAATTAACAATAATACAAATACATGGCTTTAAATAGAACAAAATGGAAAACACAAGAACAATTTAGGCTCTGGGTGCTGGGGGAGGACAGGGTAAGGACACTGTGTGGGCTAGCCAAGTTCTTCCATGCCACCAACCACATCTTTATGAAGCTTACTTTGTGCACTGGGACACAGTGATGCTGGAATCGAAAAAGTTCTTCCCCACAATGTGTCCCCAAAGTTAGAAGCATGACATTGTCCAAAATGTCTTGGTGTGCTTAAGATTGTGCTTTACTGGAATTAAGGGGTATATGCCAAACCCTAAAAACGTGTGTGTCCCAATACTTTTGCTCACATAGTGTAGGTACAGGTGCGGTTAAAGGTAAGGTACCTAAGACTAAAAGGGCTGAAATATATGATGAGGTAATACCACAATGTTACCACTAGAGGGGGGTAATGAATTTTGCAAAGGTGCACTGTTAAGTCACTGTAAAGACTGGTAGCACAACTTTCATTTCTCAGCATTTCTGATTCGGGCAGATTATTAGTTTAGATTTTATGCAGCCTGACTGCTGGAAAAATTCCTAGTGGCTAAGAATTGCGGTGCAGTAGTGAAACAAGGACGGTACTAAGGTCCGCCTTGTTTTACCATATCAACCAGCATGGATCATGATACAGGGACAGAACAGGTGTTTGTATTTTGGATCGAACGCTAGATGGCGCTCCAGCGACCAAAAATGAAAATTGGTGCAAAATGGAAACTTGTAAATTATTTGTCACTTTTTATACAGTTACCTGCAACTGTTTTCTCAATATTTGAATTTAGATGGCAACTTATGGCTTCAGCAGACCAAGAAATTGTTGACAACGCTATGATTCCAACATTTCGGGCACAGTTTGGGGAAGAACATTTTATATTCCAGCAAGTCTGTGTCCCAGTGCACAAAGCAAGCTCCATAAAAACATGGCTAGAGGAGTTTAGTGTGGAGGAACCTGACAGAGCCCGGACCTTAACCCCTATCCAGCACTTTTGGGAACAGAGACTGTGAGCCAGGCGTTCTCGTCCAACATCAGTGTATGACCTCATAAATGCTCTACAGAATGAATGGACAAATTTCCCACAGAAACTCCAAAACCTTGGCTTCTAAGAATAGTCAAGCTGTTATTGCTGCAAAGGGGGGACTAACTCTATGCATTCAATCACATTGACTTTAAAATGATCATTAGTCTCTGTATATATATATATATATATATAATGAAGTACTTTCTGGTAAAAAAAAAATTCTATGGATGACTTTATTTTACCTTCCTAAATACAAAAAGTGTAACAACTAGGAAAAAAAACTATTTAAAATTTTTCACACTTTAGCTTTTATCCTTTAAGCACCCCCTGCATTTTTCAGTATTTTTTTAATTTAATCATAAGAATGGGAAGTGGCTCCTCATGGACAAGCTCTGGATATCTATGTGAGACTTCAGTATTACAGTGTGAACATACAAATGTGATTAAATCTTGTGTTTTAAAATCACATTTTAAAAACAATCCCGGTTTCTTTTTTAGTGTGAATAGACTTATTTTAAGAGTGAACACACATCAGAGGGTGCTAACACACACACCTTTATGATTAGAGACAAACCACAGCAATGCCGCTGAGCCTGAAAAACTCATATCAGCGCTATATGCTACTAGGCCACTGCAATGTCAGTGTTACTACTGAATAATCCAATTACACTGCAGTGTAGCCAGTCTCCAATTAAAAGTCTACACATTCATTTTAACATAATTTGAATCATTCATACACAAATCTGTTCATCATTCTGGACAGATATAAAAAATATTTAAAAACTTTTTACAGCTGCTACGATGAATCTGTAGAGCAACAATTACATTACGTGTTTGTGTATGCATGTGTGTATCCACGTGTGTGAGTGTGTACGTGTGTGTGGGTGTATATGTGTATGACCATCTTACCTGTGTATCCTGGCCTGCAGAGGCAGAGGTAGTGTCCAATTTTGTCCAGGCATGTTGCCCCGTTCATGCAGGGCTGCGAGTGACACTCGTTCACTTCGATCTCACAGCGCTCACCCTGAAAGCCAGGCACGCAGAAGCAGGAGGGGCCATGCAGCCCGGTCCGGCAGAGGGCACGGTTATGGCAGGGGTTTGGCATGCACTGATCTGTTTTTCTTTGACACAGGGGGCCAGTGTAGCCTGGTTGGCAGAGACAGATGTAGCCCAAGCCCCAGCGGGCCACGGCCAGGCAGCGGGCACTCTCTCCGCACAGTGAACGGGCACACAGCTGGGCACTGGACTGACAGGCATGCTCAGACAAACTTGGCCAGCAGCTGCAGGCTGACTCCCCAGGCCGGCCGCCGGTGGACTGGCATGTAGCGTTGCCCTGGCAGATGGGGGGGTGGCAGAGGGCATTGGAGGCACAGTTTGCACTGGAAAGCACTGCTGCTGAAGACGGACACTGGCACAGAAAAGTGTAGGGGTCATCTCGACACTCAGCACCATTCTGGCAGGGTTTAGACAGGCAAAGGGAGGAGGCCTTCTGTAGTTTCACACCTGAAAACAGTGAAAAAGCTGGAGTGAATTCCCAGTGCGAACTAGTCAACCAGGTGTGGTCTGATGTCTGCTTTTCTGTGTGTGCCTGTGTTTTCTGTACCAAAACAATCTTTATTCCTTCCATATTCTCCCATTTCTCAATCTCTCTAAATTGCTTGATTAAGTTGTTTTCATTCTAAATTATTTAAAGGTCTTATTTTGTTATCTCTACATATAATTTTTACTTGGATTCAAATGACTCTTTTGCCACTCAATGGTAATGTGCTGAAGGCTGAAACTGCTGCAAGTATTCAGGTTTTCTTTATTTGGCCTTCAAATTTACCTTCTGAAGTGACCTGTTGGTAATCTGTGTGTTGATTATTTTACCGAGGAAAGAGAGCCTGGTGGTCATAGCCTAATGCATGGGTGCCTGGTTCTGGTCCTGGAGGGATGGTGTTCTGAAGAGTTTAGTGATTTCATGAAGCAAACATACATGCTTCAACTCATATGTAAACTGCCAGGTAAAGTGAGTGTGTTAGAGGTGGGGAACAATCAGACTGTGCCTGACACCGACCTTCCTGGACCAGATTTTGGTGCCCCCCCACCCATTAAAAAAATCTTTGAAAGGCTGGGTATGGCTTATAATAGTTCTCATAAGACCTAAATACTATTTGACCTTTTAAAAAATGATCGGTCAGTGGTCCTTGCCTGCATGTAAAATGCTGCCTTCTGTCTCTACATTGTCTTGGGTGTGCTTATAATATGAATTTGCTTGCATAAAATATTTTATTTAGTCTGTGTGAATTATTGGGGCCTTTTAATATCTGGCCTCAGGGACTAGAGTAGAAGCCAGCTGAATATAATTTTTTTTGTAGACTGATTAATGAGCATGGTTCCTGAGGAACAAATGACTTGGAAGCTAAAACGCTGGTGTTAAGGGTACTTAAGGGTCCCTAGATGGGAGAATCTGCATGACTTGTGAAATGCACTGAAAGCTTTTCAGATTGTGATTGCAGGATTTCCGCAGAGATCTGAGCCACTCGTGTAATCAATTGCTCTATTTTAAGTTGAGCTAAGAGCCACTGGCATTGCTCCTTAGCTGAAGCATCAACTGTTCCCAATGACAAATGGGGCAATCCTGCATTTTAATACATTATGCATTTTAATGTAATATTTATAAAATATTATAAATCAAAACCACATATATTTGTTTTTAATTGAAATTAGAGTTACATTCAAAACGCCAGCTGCAAATTCATAAAGAATGGAACAAAAGAAATGCTTCAATACCAATGAAATCAAATCATTTTATTAACTCACATTAACATTTAAGAAGGTTTATTGCTTCTCCTGTCAATTTATTTATTGTTGTTTTGTTCTGACAGTGACAATATTTTATGTAGTCTTTATACAGCTTATTACACAATAGATATCCTTCTGCAGGACCACATTGGTGTCATGCATCCTGCCTGCACCCCCCTCCTGCAGAAGTCACTGGATGACTGGAGCTGAACCTCGACAGTCACGTGGAGAACAGCTGCAGCCAGTTTAGACAGACTGCAAATGCTACACTGCCTTGTTTTGACTGATCTTGCGCTTCCTGCCTGCTTGTGTTATGATTTTGCGCATGCTTTTATTCTACCTTTCATAATACAATTTGGTCCTATACATATTATATCTAATATGTATTTGAACACACCTTCTCATTCAATATTTTTCTGTTTTTATTATACACATTTCTTTGTTTATATTATAGTAGTGTGTGTCTGCTCTAAATTTACCAGCATCCAGATACATTTCAGAAACCAGAATCCAGTAGAAATCACTACAGTGCTACCACAGTTATTTAGGGTCCATGCAACGAAGGGATCCTATTGTTTTTATGCTGGTTTTTATTATTTTTATTTTATTTGTTATTATTGGGGTAATTGATGGCTGTGTGATCAGTGCTTGTTTCTGTGGATTGTCAGTGGCCGCTCTGCTGCGTTATCACTGCGTGATAACACTGCTCGTGTGCTGAAAGGCCCCTTTCACTTGCTGCGAGCCTCACAAGGACATTTGCAAAACTTCAGCGTCCGAACAAAGCGTCTGATCTGTCACCATGGCAACCGATTCCACGCTTTCCGCTCTGCATTGGCGGGGTTGCTATGGTAACGGGTCGCAGACATAAGTCAGTCATTTTGGGGGCGTTTATCGGCCTATTCAGCCCCGAAAGCCCTGTCTGTTTATCAGCTCTGGTAATGATGTTAATGGTGTTGGTTTTGTTGGGGGAGGACCTGTTCTCTTAATATGTATTGCTCCCATTTACGGTCCACGGTTCTTTCAGTTTATACCCTATAAAACGTTACAGGGTATGCATAACCCTACTTTTTTCAAGATTTGCAAGGTTAACATAAGATTTATATTATATATGTCTAACCAAAATACTAAAAATGCAAACTTGAATTGTGCCTTGTCCAATCAAATGCATTATGGCATTAAAGTGAAATTTACGTACATTTGGTCAAGTCTTTTAATGCATTACAGCATTTGTGTTTTCTGCTATATCGCTTTGTGTTGAGCAAAGGTGCAAAACCTGGCAAAACGTGGTTAATAAACAAAGCCGTACTGCCACTTGGGTTAAGTGAGCTGTTCTAAATGCTGAATGTCAGGCTTGGAGCTAAACGGTTTCACTTGCTCGCCCTACCATTTCCAGTTTTCTCATTGACTTATTTACACATTTCGACTCTTAGTTTCGGCATCTTGGTTTCAATGACATGCACATAAGCATATACTCTAGAACCACTGAACTTTCTGATTATTAGTCAGTATCAAAGCACAATTTCCCACTCCATTTCATTTTATGTATGTAAATAAATATAGTTGGAACTGACTCGGACCAAAACCTGGGCATGTGACCACTCAGCCCAAACCATCTGTAATGTGTCCTCACCGTCTTCAGTGTGAGCAGACCCAAACTTTGGAAGTAGCTTGCAATATCTAAACCTTGGGAATGGAATGGCCAAAGATGAGTGTCATGACTCACAATGTGTAATGTATTAACCTGTGATAAATTTAAATAATCTCAGGCTTGGATATAACTGGACTTGCTGGTTCTAACCTAGTTATTGACTAAATAATTCAATTATATGCTACTGATATGGTATCACAGAGATTAGACTTAAAGAAACTGATACCACCTTTAATCAGGCTTACCTACTGAAACATTTTCATACACTGAACCATACACAAAGGTAGTCTAATGAACACTGTCAATGAAACACTATCTGTTTGGGAGGGATTTCAATTAGACCCTCTTAAGAGGAGTCTAGACCACCTCACAGCATGACCCTGGCCCAAAACGGCTTGGTGAGGGGGGTTGTGCTAAACCTAAAACATTAGTTTGTCTTGCCATATGGCCACATACTGGTTAAACTAGACAGGGCATTAAGCAACCACACCACCAACTATTCCAGGAGAGCACTCATACTACTAAAACAGAGGGTTAGGTTTTTAGGCTTGAATAGTTGTTGGTTTTGATGTAAGCTATCAAAGCTATGATTTGTGTTTAGGCATTGATGACTATCCTTTCATGTTTTTGAGTGCAATTTTGATCAACCCTCACTCTCTGTTCTGCTCTGACTTGGTTGTCCTCTCTCTCTCCCGATAGTTTGAGTAAGACATCATATAATGCTCACAGACCCACTTTATAGAATTACTGCTTTATCCTGTAAGATTTGTAGTCGTTGTTAGAAAGAGAGAAAATTATGATGCAAACTTAAATATGATCAAAACAATCAGTGAGACCATCATTACAATACATTACATTAAATCACAATCATTTGGCAGATGCTTGGCTCCTCAATGACAAACAATATGAAGGATACATTCAGGACAGTTTCAGGAGACTGTGAGAACTAGAGAAGAGTTCTAAACTCTATGTATAGTGGTGCAAAGAGTCTAAAGTCTCTACTATAATTACTTCTACTACTACTACTAATAATAATACTTCAACTATTGATGATGATAATATTAACTACTATTACTGCTACTACTACTACTACTAGTAATGATGATGATGATGATGACGATGATGATGATGATGATGATGATGATGATGACAATAA
>JBBMFX010420132.1:0-17661 GCA_037832545.1 Rhabdalestes septentrionalis
ACACACACACACACACACACACACACACACACACACACACACACACACACACACACACACACACACACACAGACCCTGAATAAGGAGACAGATGGCTCAGTGCTGTAACTGAGTTTCTGTCGTCTGTCTGTGATGGTCAGACTCTCACTCTCCCAGACACACACACTCATATACACTTCAAATTCATGACCAGACTGACCACTAAGGATACTGCCAGTGCTCTGTTCTTCGCTGTCTGTCCTTACTCTTTTGCCCTTTATTGTCTGTTCTTTGTCTTATCTAAGGCTGACAAGAATAAAGGCTTTGGATATTAGTTGGGATTTCCTAGCAAGGACTTACAAACCTCAACAAAATGGGAAATGTTTTACTAGACAATGAAGGATGCTATTAATATCGCCTTCCATTTGGAAAAAAAAGTTAAGTACAGTGGAAAACCGTTGCGTAGTGTTACGGTATACCGTTATACACTGTTATTCAGTACTCAAAACAACATGCCTGTTCTAAAACTTTTCTGTGATTTACATATAAATTATGATTGGTCACTGTATACAGTATAACAAAACTAAACTAAATAAGATACCCTGTTACTGGTTAGAGGACTCATTTGCACATTCCAGCTATCTGTAATATCAAGACTATAAAAACCAAACCTGTAATAACAATAACCAGTGATCTCTCTAGGCTTGCCTTATGTAAAAAAAAGAACACAGAAATGAGCGGGAATAGAGACATTAAACACAAAACTAAGAATATAAAGGTTAAGTTAGGCATAAAGTCGGCATAAAACACATGATACTGTTGTTGCTATATGGAAAAAGGTAACTTTACAGAGGAAGGAAAATGCAGTTGTTACTTTAATGCACATGCATGTAAATGTGGTCTTTAAGAACATATCTATTGATCCATTAATCAGGAAATAAACACAATGCAAAAGAGCAGCTTGTAAACAGAAGAGTGCACACAGAGCAGAAACAGACGAGGCCCAAAAATGGTCAGTGCAAACAGATGAGCATGACAGCAAGCTGTTAACTGTGAGCCATACATACACACACCTGGCAGTCACAGATCAGAAAACAGACACTGCACAAACACACCCACATCTGCTTCAACCCATTCCAAACACTCATCATTTACCTTGGCTCTAGCATGCCACAGTGAGATACTTATCATTCTACACGGAAATATGTCAGCCATTGACTGACAGAGAAGAACCTTGTGGTGTCACTGCGGTGTCAAATCACACACACGCAAGCAACACAGACAGACACACACACACTTTTCCTTCCTTTCTAAACTGGAATTTTAGTGCTTAAATTAAGTTATTGGCTGTCATGTCTAAGTAGCATAGACAGGTATAGATTGTGCTCTGCTAGCTAAGAAATTGGGGAAAGTCAGTGTGTGATAATGATGGAGTTCAATTCTTTCAAGTGTATAAACACACACCTATACAAATACAGTACTGTGGAAAAGTCTTAGCCCAGCCAAAACGGTGCCATAAATCCAGACCATAAGTGTTGTATAACATTAAGAAAACAAACAAACACTGACAAATGACACGAATTCTTTGTCATCAAAATGTTTTGTGTGTTTTTTGGTTTAAGAATGATATTTCAAGCTGTATTTTGGCCACTGGAACAAAGGATTGGTTCCTCTGTTTGTTGCAAACCAGCCATTCATTGGATTTGTTCAATTTCATCTCCTGATTTACCTTAATGAAAGACTCATTATTTTGCATTATTGTGCTTTTAAAGCATTTATGTGGTAGCAAGCAATAAGAATGAAATACATTATAATCATGATTTATTACAGTTTATTATAGTGCCAACTGCTCAGGTTGCCCTAAAAGAAAGATTATCAACAAGCTGTCAGTTATTTTTCTGTCAATGAAAGCAACTAAAAAACTACAGATGTTGGCAGCATGGCAAGTCAATGCATTCTTGTCTCTGCTTGACTTGTTTTTGCAGTTGGTTTACGAAGCTTTGCAGATGATAAGGGGTCTATCCTGATTTTGTAGGTGCTGCTTGCTCTTGTCACTATCTTTTAAAACATTTGAAAGGCACTGTAGCGCAAACAATCCTTAATCTACTCCCACCCCTAATTTGAGGTTGTAACTCTTACCGAATGTTGTCCCAGCATCAGGTCGTGACACAGAAGAGACAATGACAAAGCCAAAGCCTTCATTCTCCCCGCGCTGGATTTCCACATCATAGGGCTGCAGGGCAGCCGGTGCCACAGCGACCACAGCACTTCCACTGCCTCCTCCACCCCCACTACCAATGCCGCTAGTGGAGCCCGAGCCTGAGCTGACCGTATTGAGGGAGTTCTGGCTCCCCTGAGGAGTACGCTTCTCTTCAGTCAGAGACGGAGCCTGTGTGCTGCTGTGATGGGAAGAAGCAGGGGAGGGGGGCACATCTCCCTCACCCTTACACACTGCCAGGAGAGAGGGCCAGAAAAGACATGTTAGTGTTTGTAAGGGATGGAACATGGATAAGGCAGTAAAGTGTTTGTGAAGGCAAAGCAGACAAATTTTCTGAGTACATTCGCAAAGGTTTTTATTTTTTTTTTTGGTTTTGTTTTATTAGATCATTTAATCGATATTTCTTGTTTTTGTATATCCTTATTCTTTTATATATCCTTATTTTGCATTAAGCTACATCACCTACACATGGTTTTAACCCTTAACTAATTAAATTGCATATACATGGTGTGTGTACATACAGGTGTGTATAAGTACGATTGTGTGTACCTCCATAGCTGGTCTTGCGGCGGACTGTGAGGTTGACATGGCCTTGTTTGGCTGCCTGTTGCATGAGCTGAACTACTAGCTGGTGGGACTTCCCCACAACAGCTGTTCCATCCACACAGATCAGCTCGTCACCTGAGCGCAGACGCCCATCCTCATCTGCTGCTCCGTACTTCACTATGTGCCCAATATAGATCTGTAAAAAAAATACATTTAAGAAAAACTCTCCAATCCATGTTACAAAATTCTAAAGACTAATTAACTAAGGCTCGTCTAGCCGAGAAATGTGGGGTGATCATTCTCTCTTTGGAGTGGACATGTTTTATTTGAAAAAGTAAGTGTGAATAAAAGAAAGACCAAAAACAATAAGGAGGCAAAGAGAAAGCAAAGTGAAGAAAAAGAAAAAAGAGCATGCTTCTGGAAGTTTCACTCAGCATATTGAACTGTCTAATGAAATCATAGCAGCCCTACCACAAAACTAACTAGCTAGTAAGGCTGCCCCCGACTAAAGATATTCCTAGTCGACTAATCTCCCGCATTTTAGCGATTAGTCGAATAATTGTTCGTTTATGATATTAATATAATAACTAAGGAAAGGTACAGTCCAATGGGCTCGGCTCTGCTCGGCTCTACCCTTCCACTACAACTGGTTGCGCAGCGACCGAGACACAGCTCGAGCGGAACTGAGGCAAAAAATCGGAGGTAAAAAATTTATATACCGTATTTTTCGGCCTATAAGACGCTCCGGAAAATAAGACGCACTCAATTTTCAAGGAGGAAAATCTAGAAAAAGGGTGTCCCAAAACTTTTGTCCACTAAAGATACATAACGTCTCGTCTCGTTTTAGTCAACGAAAATGAAGAGACACTTTGGAACAGTTTTTATATTGTAACCCACATTTAGTCTCGTTCTTATTCGTCAACAAAAATACATTATAGATTTCGTTTTGTTATCGTCACATGGCCAGCATTAACGTCGCGTCTCGTCTCGTTTTTGTCATGAGGGTCAGAGAAGTCTCCACAGCCCGCATTACATACCACAAATCCACCCCAAACCCCAAACTTCCTCAGCTGTCTGAGATGGTACAGGTGCTGCCTAGTCTTTTTGGACTGGACCTAAATGTGAGCAGTTCGTGTCAGGTCTGAGGAGATGTGGACACTGAGATACTTGAAAGATGGCACCCTCTTCACTGGAGCTCCGTTGATGACCTAGGGCTTGTAGCAGTGGCGAGAGTATGCACCACTGTGGCACTCCAATATTGGAAGTAATGCTACACACCTATCTACCCTCACCACCTGTGATCTACATATGAGGAAGTCCAGAACCCATGCACACACACATGGCTGTTAAGTCCTGGCACTATTGTGTTGAATGCTGAACTGTAGTCTACTAACAGCAGTCTCATATATCTACCCTGCTTCTTGACCACGTGGCTGAGGGTGGTGTGCAGGACATGGAATAGTGCATCTTCTGTGGATCTGTTGGTTTGGTAGGCGAACTGGACCTGGTCTGTGGTGCTTGGGATGAAGGAGGAGATGATATTTTCAGCAGCCATGCAAACACCTTCATTACTTCCGAAGTCAGTGCAACTGGCCGGTAGTCGTTCAGGCATGAGGGCTTGTTGTTCTTGGTCATGGGGACGATGGTGGAACTTTTGAAGCACAGGCAGGAACAAGGACTTTGCCAGGGACTCATTGAAGATCTAAGTGAACACCCCCGCTTCCTGGTCTGCACAGCAGCACAGCAGATGGCCGGTAATTCCATCTAGTCCAGCTGCTTTTCTGATGTTCACTCTTCTCAGCGCCGCTCATACTTCATGCTCCACAATGCTGATTATTCGTTCCTCGCTGATGAAGTCACTATCCTCCTTTGTCAGGCTGTAGTTAGCACTAGCCACCTGGCTAACCTCTAAATGGGTGTAGAACATGTTCAACCCGTTGGCAAATGTAGAGTCAGCGATGATCGTTGCGGTGTCCTTGGCCTTGTAGTCAGTGATCGTGTTCAGTCCATGCCACATGCTTTGTGTTTTTCCCTGATATATGTGAGACTCCAGACACAACATTTCAATGTCATGCCCAGTGGTGTTTTCCATTCTTACATTGTCTTTATTCCAAAATAAATATACAAACAAAAAACAGGCTTGAGGCCCAAAACAAAACAAAACAAAACAAAAGATACTAACACAACCTGGCTCAACGTGTTGGTTAAGTGACAAACCTAGAATTCCAAAGTGTGCTATTTAACATAATCTAAACATCAAACATCTGTTTGCTGAATTAAGGCTTATTTCTGGCCAGCCGAGGCACAGGAATGAAGCGACACCCGGTGTCAAACTAAAAGCCCCTTTACCAAACTCTAGTGGCCACTGACTAGAGACATTACACTCAAGAGAACCTGTTAAAAGCAGTAGCAAATTATTTCCTTTTGCACAACTCACCATTTAAAAGTCATTTAAATTATTAAATGGCAAATTTCTGCTTTCTGGATTTTGAATGTACAAGATCAACATCGACTGCTACTGGCTTGGTTGTATTCTTTATGATTCTCTTTCTACAGTCAAAGTAAATTCTCTTAATTCTTCTGCTATGTGTATGATTCTCACCGGTTCTCCAGGTTCATTCCCACCAAGGATTCTGAAGCCAAATCCAGTGTCTTTTCTCCAGAGGAAGATGTCTTGTTCTTGAGAATCGGACACTAAAAAACAGTGTTTAAAGAAACAGTACAAGAAAAATTAATGAACAGATCACACTGTACTCATGTGGTGTGAACATCAAAATTACTTTATATAGTAAAAGTGTCTATATAATCGAACTCTAATTACAATCTAATTACAAGTTTTTTTTCTTTAAGCTTACAGAAAAGCTATGAGATCAATAGAGATAACAAGATATAAAAACCTTATAATGACTAATGACACTGTTAATACTGTTCCTTTATAGGTAATAGAGAAATGTGTTATTATTAGAATACCTTCATCAACACGCAACATGCTTCATCACACACACACACACACACACACACACACACACACACACACACACACACACACACACACACACACACACACGGTGTGCATTACATTCTCTATCTCTCTAGAGAACTGAAAACAGGGTCAGTGAGAAAGACACAGAGAGGATATTAAAACATAGAATCCAAAAAGTATCCAATATAGTAAATCTATATTATCAGATATGAATATATCTGATATGAATATGAATATTTTGACATTCAAAATAAACCTGCTTAAATAAAAATCATTGGATGACTATCATATGGAGTGGAATTAACATACTAAATACAATGCTAAACTAAACAAAGAGCTATATACAGTACTTCCAGAAAAGATACTATTAAATATTCACACCAAGTAACATGACAAAACTAGTAATGAGGATTGCGGCTATTTATTAAAGTAACTTAAATACAAACACAACAGCTACATACCAACCTCTAACTTTTTTGTTGGCTTTTACTTATGGATATGTCACCCGATAAATGATCATATTAGCACACTCTGCTGGTGTTAGCTGATTTCTCAGTTAAGGAGAACGGCAGGCTGACGGCTGTTCTGGAATCTTCCTGGAGCTCAAAATAATTTTGTGGCAATCTGTTAACCATCCAGGCAAATCACTCATAAGACGCTCTCTCTCACTCTCTCTTTTGGAAGATGTGGAGAAGGAGCAAGTAAGACTTTTCTTCCTCCTAGAATTTTTTCCCACAAAATTGCATAGTCCACATTCCTGCAAAGCCTTCTGCACTTCCGGTGCTGCGTTTATAATCTTCATGTCTTCTTTGATTCGGTCCACCCAATGTATCAGAATTTGGTTGTCTTTGTCAATGCTGACGGTGCCACACTCCATGAACACCTCTTGGTATTCAGCCTCATGTCATTGTCGTCTAGGTGATTTTTCCAATGCTGTGCTTAGTGTTGCAACCCTGCGCGGTACTCATCCGCAAGCAGGACCTGGTTGGTATATACGAGAGTCCAAGGGTGTAGCAGTTGGAGGTCGCAGTCACACTGTCCATACAAAGGATGAACAGGAGTGGTGAAAGGGCCAATCCTTGGTGCACACTGACATTGATGGTGAAAGGTGGTGACAGACCCACTGGGTCCCCAACCAACGTAGGCTTCAGGTACGCCATGTGCACGAAGAGCATGCAAGATGAGGTCATGTGGCATTCTGTCGAAAGCTTTTTCCAGGTCCAAGAATGCCATATGGATCCTTTTCCTCTTTATTTATTATTTATAATAATATTTTCATATTTGGACCAAATTATTTATTATTTTAAGGACGATAAGTGTTTGACAATTTACCATGGACGTAGATGTATTATTATTATATTGCAAATATAGTAACAAACGTGAATCCGCTGCATATGCAACTTTATTAGCAGCTTCCTCGTAACAGTCTCTGTTTTTGGCGCTCAAGTGAATCTGGTCAAATTTCAAAATAAAAGGTTGTTCAGACTCAGATAACGAATACAATGAAAGTAATTCATTTTTTTCTCGGCGGCCCAGTACCAATTGATCCATGGACCAGTACCGGTCATGGCCCGGGGGTTGGGGACCACTGATGTAAAGGACAAGACTGAGTTCTGACATCTAATAAAACAGCTGCTTTCGAAGCTAAAAAATGGGCTATGACGACCTTTTTTGAAATGTAAATATGTTCTTTTTACCTGTCCACAAATTTATGATCAATTAAAAAAAAGAAATTATTTTATACTGTTGTTGCCTTCTTAGCCTTGGTTTTAGAGGCTACTAGCCAGGCATCTTAGGTTCGTTATTCTCTGCGACAGAGCAGGTCCAAAAATTAGATTATGGGGAGCAGGGTCTATTATTTCCTCACTTGGAATGGGAGCATTTATTTACAGTCTCCAAAAAGGACATTCGGATGGTGAGAATCAGTCACAAACATGCAAAAAACGACCATGCAAAATTCCCTGAAAGACAACATCTCCCAGCCTCCCTGGAGGCACAATTACCCGGAATGCATAGTTTCTTATGGCAACAGGCTTATCCTGTGACACTGTTTAGGAATCGATAAGGAATCGGATCGATAAAAGAATCGATAATGGAACTGACATCAATAATTTCGTATCGATCCCTATTCCTAATATATCCATCAGGCAAAATTTTGCTTCGGTGTGTGCACATGGCAATTTCAATTTATAATCATTTGCAACTTCTGTTACAGATACAATGATCATTAGTGTTAAAATGGAAAGTGCTTAACATGTACCTGCTTTTGTTCTTGTTTGATAATAGGTCTTTCATAATAATCATTTTGTTTAGGTTCTGAAGGGCAATTTATTCTAGCAATATATAATTTTTGACTACATCACCCATCCTTAATTGCCAGTGTGATGACCCTGAGTGTGGATTGGGGACTGATTGTCATCTAATGTTGGACAATCACATTTGTGGGGTGCTGAAGCTGCCGCTGCCATAGCAGGCTGCAACCCCTGAAGCTTACTAAGCTGTAGTTGATTTGCTCCCTTCAAAAGTGATGGACTTTGGGGGAAATTTTTGCCTGTGTTCAGGTGCCTATTGCACGATGCCATTTGTTTATTTTTTGTTTTCCTATTTGGTTGTGTTTTCCTGGGTTGTTGTATTTTTCTTTTTTTTCTTTTCTTTTTTTCTTCTTGTTTATTTTTGCTTTAAATTCTTATTACTTGGCAATTTGTGTCCCCTGTCCTCCTTTTGTTTTTTGTTCAGAACCAGGTCGTAAGACCCAGTGATATGGGAAAAGAGCAAGAATGGATGTATGCAGTAGCTCGGTGTACGTGTCATGCAGCTTGTTAGCCTGACATTCACATACCTTGGCTGGCTGAGACAAGGGGGAAAAAAGTCAGCAGCTTTCACACAGATAATATAATGCTAATGATAAAATGGCCTTTACAGGTGACTCAGCACAAATTGTTTAACTGTATTGCCAATGCAGGAAGCAGCTCATTTGAAAATGTATGTCCGTGGCCTGAAACACAGCATGGATCGTTTAGCTGTCGTTGGCCCCCTTTGCAGATAATTTAACTGGCCTGATTTGGACCTGGCAGCAATGGTGAGCACATGGGAGGCCCCAAATGCTGCTATCAGTGAACAATCTGCCATCCCACACGCATACACAGACACACCTGAACTTATGCTGACCTACTGTCTAAAGCAAATGCTACTGTACAAATCCAAGGATGAGCATTAGGGACATTTGAACTCCCTATTTAAATTTTAATAAGTGTATTACAGATGACTGAAACACTATACACTTGTATGTGATAGCAACCTCACTATTTTTTTCTCAAGAAAATAAGTAAACATATGAGGGGTGTATTTTCTCTGTTTAATATATTAGTAAAATATCTTATGTAATGGAAAAATGAACCAATATACCATTTTTTTATGGTACAAAACCTTTGAATATGTTTAGCTTTTTAACAACAATTTAGCTCCATTTGCAATAAAGTGATAATTGAGCAGAAAGGTTTTTGCTCACAATGGCACATCCACTTTTTGGACAAAAAAATATGAAACTAGATAGAATAACCTACTGCAAAAAAATCACCTCAAATGAACAACTGTTTTCTGCTCTTAAGGATATTTTGATACTGTCACATAGTTGTAGCCAACATGTTATGATTACTAAAATATTTGATGTAAATAGTTTTTATTCGATTTTTTTGTTTGTTTATAGCCTTTGAAAGCCAAGGATTTCTGATTTGGTGCATGTATTAAAGATGTTTAAAGTGTTAAAGTGTTTCATGCATCAACTTTCTTTGAATTGGAACATTTTTGGATTTTATAATGGAACAAGCGCTTGTCTAAATCTTGTTCTGGATAATCAGGTCACTTTACAAAACACTACTGTGGTGAACAGGCACATTTAATATAGGAGTGTGTGGGAGGATGCAAAAAGGTAATACATTATGTATAACAGTAAGAAAATCTCTTTGGGCTATCCTCTCTTATTCACACTAAGCCCTTGCAGTTATGAAACCTCATTAGTGTGTTAGTCAGACTGCTCTGAGATTCTACATAAAATAAAAAAAACACACCACAATTTCCTAAACACACACACAAAACTGAATGGCCATTTTCAAACACAACCACTCAAATCAGCGCTTTAGACATGATGCAACCCACTGTCCCATTTGGAAGCCTAAAATAAAATAAAAAAACCTCTTATAAATCAGTGTAAGGGCCATCTGCCGACACATGTCATAAAGTGCCACACCTACAGATTTACTTTTCAATCTGCTGCACAGACACCCTTGGTACACCAAGTCATGGGACATTGTGCTTTTGTGTGTATAATTACTTCTAAATAGGCAGAAACGCAGTTCATGTTTACATTCAACAAACTCTCTTATTGCTAAGCATTAGATTAGCTAATCTTAAAATTTAGTTTTTGCCCAAAATGACATTTGTACACATTTTTATGATGTTTATGATGTTAGTTTCTCCTCTGTAGTTTAGAACTGGAACTATGAGGCTAATGTTACTGACAAACGCTTAAATTCAACAGTTTCACTAATTGTTTACATAAAAAAGTATTAACAAAACTTCTGTCAACCTGCTCAAACTGCAGTTAGCACTAAGGTGGCACAGACTTGTCAAAGTACTTTAAAAAGCAGTTTGAATGCAATAAAAATGAACAGGCAATCATTTCACAAAGTAGTCATAAGAAGTAAGCCTGTTACGATAACAAATTTTGCTGGACAATAAGCTGTCTCAGAAACTATTGCGATAAACGATAATATTGTCATTGTGTCCATTTCTACTAATGTAATGATAATGACATAATAATGCAAATGCACCCTTTCAAAGATCCATAAACCTTGACTTCTAAAGATCACATAACCCTGGGAGTGGAAGACATTGTAAGACAGTCAGCACACCTTGACTTTGTGTGGCTTAAGGCAGGATCTCTCAGGAGTAACAATGTGTCCAGCTGTGGTAAATTCTAGCGCGTGTCCCTATACTTTTGTCAAAAGCGATCGTCTTCGTCTTAATGACTCTAGATCGCCGTGGGGTATTATGACAAGCCACGGATCTTTGTAAAGCTCTAATTGAGCCCTATTTCACTGTGAAGCTCCCCAGAGATTTTTTGAATAAAAAATAGAAAAACAAGGCATTGAATTGCATTTTGCATTGCGATGGGTTTTGTGCCACTTTATTCACTAACAACGTCACTTCCTTGTTCATGCCCTCACCAGAATTATTGCAGCCGGAAAATTATCAACCTCATTTTAATTATCATGCAATTAATTGATTTATTGTTTATCGTGACAGGCCTACTAGTACATCCCATATTAGATTTTTGTACAAGCAGTGGGGTAAGAGCTCCTGTTTTTGCAAGCCCATCAAGACCGATTTCTGTTGAAGTTCTGAGTGCTCACCTTACACATCAAAGACCGAAGGAGAACTAACACTCCATCGATATTACTAAAATGATACAGGCCTTGATTATGTAATAAAACATTTAATTATGCATAAATTGGGGCGTGGAAAGTGATTTGTGTTCATGAAAGTTATCAGTGCATTGGGGCTTTGCTGCAGTTTGAAAATTTGAATTTGAGAAAGACTGGGGACTCCTGCCTTCACACGTTTAAGCTGTTTGGTGGCATTATGTTGGACCTCCAATATTAGGTCAGAGGTTGTAATGTTAAGTATGATTGTGCTGATTTATGGTTGGTTGACTATTGACACAAAGGTGCTTTAAATATCCCAAAGCACTGCTGTGTGCAATACACACACACAAACACTCACTCCCATGTCAGTGTCCTGCTTTGCTGAGAATACGCTCTTGTCTTTCCATAAATAATATAATATTCCTTTTTCCATTAAGCAACAAACTTACCAAACTTACCAAACAGACCATATCTGTAAACAAGATCACATGAATACAATTCTATTATCAAAGCAAAGCAAGGGATCAGCCTGTCTTTATCATAGTTTACAGGGCTTAAAGTATTCCGGCACCGTGCCGGAACTCCGGCTTGCGGCCGTGAGAGAAAAAAATACATATATATTTTAGAGCCTGCGCATGCGGTTTAATATTTTCGAGCCAATTTATTTCACTTACCAATCATATGAGAGGAACGCAGCTAATTAACGTTACAAGCCTATCAGAAGCAGAGAAGGGCGGGTCCTTGAAACACGGTACGATTGACACGCATATGTTACTAGCCGCCTTTACATGGACACTTTTTTTTCAATCCGATTAAAATAACCCAAACTAACTGTTTACATGGGCGTCAAATAAATAGATCCTCATTTGTTTCACGTTTACATGTTCAAGCCATTTAATCCGATCGTACGTTATTTTGAGAAACGCTCTGGTAGACCTAGGATACTCTTCTTGTATACAAAAAAAAAAAAAACTCCATCTGAACCTCTGAGGTTTCCTCCTCGTTTATCCTTCGTCGCGTCTCAGAAGCAGTTTAATGTGAACACGAGCGTCACACGGCGCCTCGCGCTCTGCGGTGCAGAAAAGCTCCATGTTTAAAAACACTGATAATGATGAGAAATAACCAAATAATATGCATATTCAGTAAAAAAAATAATTTATTTAAAGGAAAAGAGTATAGAGAGACACTTTATACAGCTCGGTTCTAACACTGGAGAAATGCTACTCTGAGGCAATTAAAGATTGAGCCATGCTAACGGTGATTCTGGAGAGTGCTGAGATTTCTGTTTTGATTTTACGCTCATGCACTCTCTCCACGATATTGAAATGTTTTCATGTATCCAATAAAAACGTAGTGTCAGCGACTGGCCAGTTTTTGTTTTTATCTCATTCTCTGCTGCTCCTGAGCTAAACTGTTCTAATATTCGGTTTGCCTGTTTACATGAGCAGTTTCCACGATCGATCGGATTAAACAAAAGGTCTAAACTAGCGTCTCTCAAACTTAGTTGTCCTGGGGACCTGTCATTTCAGGCTTTGGGGCTTCAGGACCCTGCATGTATGGAATACCCACCCCCCAATCCATATATGGAAAGATAGGTATTATAAGTAATGTATTTTTTATATATATATATATATATATATATATAATTAATTTTTGTTTTTTTAAATCACATTATATCATCATTTTAACGTGATCGTTGCGTCTGCTTTCTCGCTACTAACTGGTCTAAACGAGGCAGGCATGCTGACTGAGCCGCTCAGAGCTTGTGTTCTAAGTTCAGCCTGTTTCTGTTCTTTTTTCCGTGGCTGTCGTAGAGCTTTTCTCGGGCCCAAAAAATTAAGCTCAGAGCCACTCAAATGCTGGATCACGGCCACGGCCTGGGGATAGTAGCAGGAAATATCGGACCGACCCGACCTGCGGGCTCAGGTCAGGTTCGGGCAGAGAATCTAAATTCTACTGTCAGTTAAGAAAATGCGGTCTCGCACGTATACGTGAGTGGAAGACACTATCCCGAGGGGGCTGGCCGTGAAGTCAAGGGGGCGGGGCACGCAGTGATAGCCGCGCTGAAATCAGACCGAATTTTGATTGGTGCCGAACTGAGGCTCCGCGGACCGGCGGAGAAGTTCTCACGGCCCGGCACCGGTTTAAAAATATGTTTGTGCACATTTGTTGCTTACAACCCAGAAAAAAAAGAAAAAATAAGTGAAAATGGCCTTGATTTAATTTCTAATATTCAGTTTAGCAATTCAGTTCTTTAGCACTTCGAGCACTTTAAGCACTTGCTATTGTTTAGCAGTTTTTAAGCACTGTAAGCTCTTGTTACTTAATTTTTGTTATTATTGTCAATATTTGAAGTAAGTCCTTCAAATAAAAAAGTCCCCCCACCCCCCCAAAAAAGAGGTTCAGGCTCAGAATTTCTTTTTACTTTAACCCCTGAGTTTATTAACTTGTAGTGTGTTGTGTTGCTCATGTGCCTCTAATCCTGCTGTAAACTAGCTGTTTATTCCTGCCTTTTATAGATACTTTTACACTAATATGTTCATTCTTTTATCTTAAGCAAGAGTGTCAGTGTTCTCTCTCAGTCTTCCATTACTTTTCATAAACCGATAATTTCGTCTTCATAAACTGATTAATGAAAAAGTTTGTACTTGCCAAGATTTGACATGGAAAATCACACTCTTTTGAACAGTCTTGTTTTGAACAGTCTCATATTTTTATGAGTACAGATCTGTAGGTGTAAAGTGGAGATCAGAGCGTTATTATTATTTGTTGTTTGCCTTGTGCTGCTCCTTAAGTCATTCTTCTTCGCAATGATTTTAGTCACCTACAATTTTTTAAGATGGTTTCATCGTAATAAGCAGAAAAATATTAGATGTATCCTGGTGCAAAATTATACAGGATGTTAATTTATTAATGTCTTAAAGAAAACCACTTTAACTAATGTGAAGTACTTAATATGCACATATGTGTGCACTCATCATTCGAATTCCATTTTTATGTGGCAAGTTATTAAAAACATTGTGATTTTGTCAGAATGGTGTCTGACATTAACATTTTTGAGAGAAGAATTGTTAATCATTGATTATAAATTCAGTAATTAATTAAACATGAGACATGTCATGTTTACATGTTTTTTTACTGTTGTTTTTAGTTTCCCCATCCTTCCTCATTGTGTCTCTCTCCCTGGAGTCTTGCTTTTATGTTCATTGAGCTTAATCCATGTAGGCATCAGAATTGATAAGGTTTTATTGCTGCTGCCATTATCAATTTCTTTGTGTCACTGAACAAATATATTGGGATGTGTTCAAAAGTAACACTGCTATTTGTCGGTTTCAACTGTAAAACCTGAACTTGCTGTGCCTTGAAGATAGATATTAACATTAACAGTCGCAGCAGTACATTTGATTTTCAAAATCATAGTTTTGTATGTCCTCATGTAACTGGCCCAAGTCATATCCAAGGTGAAATCCTGGATTTGGTTTTCATCAAGAATCTCAGTGATCCTTTTGTGAATGATAATCCCAACTGCTAGTGTCACTACTGATGCAACCTTGAGCAATGGGCCGTCCCTACACACTGCCCGCCGGGTGCCCCACATTGGTGGCAGACCCCTGCCTCACTTGGTGAATGGGTTAAATGCAGAGAAAGAATTTAATCATGTTCATACTGTGTGCTGTGCTGTGATGTGTTCATGTGTGACTATAAGGGTTAATAGATGAAATGAAATGAATGTTTTATTCTATCTAAAATACAAAAAATATACAGTTATATTTTTTATGGAAATGTAGCTGATTTACATTAATATTAATGTTACAATTTTAGTTAATTGTGTTATTTGTAATAAAGTAGAACAAAAAAATTATATATTGCCTCAAAAAAAGCAAAGCAAATGTGGAGGATGTTTGTCTTTTCCGTGAATTTGCAGGGGTTTCTGTGAACATTTAGTTAGGGAACAACAAATCCGGGAACAACTGAGGCCATGAACTATGAATGTTCAAGCAAACAACACAGTGTTATGGTGCAAAGACCACAATACGCAAAGTACCATGACAGTTGTTTATTGTTTTTCTCCAGTTCTGATTGTGTTTCATTATTTCATCTGCTAGGCCCACCCAATAAAAGCAGCAATGTAAGGCAGAAGATATAAAACAGCAGAAAGCTCCTTGTGCACTGAATCTGAATACACCATGACCATCAAAAATGTGTTAGTGCTGAGCATGAAATGGACAAACATCATGTGATGATCAAATCTTACATTGTCTTACTGGGTCAACTTACAGTTTGCTCTGAACAAACTCTTCACTTACTTAAGAGCAAAACTTGCTCTCAAGAATGCTGATGAGTTTGAATGGGTGCTTATACTAATATACTAATGTCTTTGGCACGTGTTCATCTTTTTGAAGTTGCTGTTCAGTTTGATCATTGCTAGATAGATTTATGTACAGAACATATAAATCACTCTGATATATATGGCTTTTACCTTTTGCCAAAGTTAGCTATGTTGGTCAACAACACAAAAGCCCTATGCATTTGGCCAGAAATTATATCTCTACATGGGCAGGTATGGGCAGGTATGAATGCTGAATGCACCTATGTTTAGCAGTTTGAATGGGCACCTATGTCATGTGAGGTAAGTGTGTGTGTTTGTTAAGTTTGCAGCATATGGCCTCCCATATGTTTAACAGTGGAAGGGAACAAAACAACCCCCAGCTTGCTAATCGGCTCGGCCGTGCAGCTAGCTAGTTGCTGTCACGTTTGCTAACTACTAATCCCTGTCCTGTGATAACCAGCCGTCTCGGTGTCCTTGCATTACCTCCAGCACTGGACATGCTTTGGTAGGCCTGAGTTGACAACCAACTGTTCTGTTTTAATCTATAGTGTCAGCTCATAAGCATGTAGTTACTGTGTGGACCATCATCATGTGACAGTTGTTCAGGTCATGTTTCCTGCATGCATAAGGGTGAATATTTTTACAGTTGTGTGAAGTTTTGTAAAGGATATTTGGACAGTCCTGTACAAATTGTGTTTTGTTGAATTAAAACAAATGTACCATTTACACATCCACTTTAATCGCAGTCATTTGCTGAATTTAATATAACAAACAATCATGGCACATTTTATTAAATAATAAATAGAAAGTATGTACTTAAATCTGCAAAAAATTCTTATTTCAGTTTGTACGTCATCTTTGTAGTTATTGCTGAAATAAAGGTTATTTTTAATTGCTGATTAACTAGAGGACAGTGTGGTCAGCAAATAACGTGCACATTAATATGCTATTGGTGTTTAACCGATTTCAGTTATGTACTACACTGTAACTCTTTTATAATCAAAGATGTATATGCTGTAGTTCATTAGCAGTGACTCCAAATCGCATCCCTGTTCTGTTCTGTGTTGGTGACTGGATTGTGAGGTGTGCTGTGATGCTGTGAGCCGTTAGAGCTGATGGAAAGCAGAATGAATTTGTTTTGATTAAACACTTGTGTTGGTTGTGTTGTCTGTAGTTCAGTGCATGTTTCTGATGCTGACATGAGGTAGTCTTTGTGGACAACAGTAGACCTCTGGACATTTAAGTCTTGTTAAATTAGTGTCCATGCCAGCAGGTTTCAAGAAGACTGACCCCAATCTAGTCACTATCATGTGATTAAGAAGAATGGAGGACTACATATATGATTGCTCTATTTATCACATAAATAGAGAATATAACTCATCATTGTAGGATTGACCAGTATACAGTTGACATTCCAAAAGGCTATGTTTGCTAATGAACAAATGGCCTGCTACTTCTAAACACCTCATTGCGGGAGTCAACTAGCCAAAAATATCAACACTGCCCTCTGGCCAGAAACAGACCACTGATGATGGGATAGAGGATGACTAACACAAATTGTGCTGCCTCAGATAAACATCAGTTTTAGTGACTTTATATCTGCTAGGTAGACCAAAAGGTTGGCAAAGTCCTGCTGGAGCATTTATTCACACAAAGTTACATTACATTACAAAGACAGTGGTATAGCTGTCCTGAAAATGATCCACCATCCAGTTAATACATGCTCACTGGTGGTTCTTTGGGACTACTGGTGAGGGATTCATAAGTAAAACAAACCAAATCCATGTGGTCAGTGGAGCTGATATAATAGACAGAGAGTTTGGTGCGCATATCAAAAGGCTTCCAGGATAATCTGTTTTATTTTTTTGTAGTCTACAAATTAAGCCAGTGGACAATTAGAAATCTATAACAAAAGTGACAACAAAAATGAATGCTGTGTGCTTATCCAGTTCTGACCCATGCAGTCATTCTTTATATTTCAATACAAATATATTTTTGTAAATGAAGGAATCGATGTGCCAATATTGTCAGGTCTCTTATGCTTTGGAAACCCAAAGTATGTTGGTATCTGGGGGATTAACTTCAACTCTTGACCTCTTTTTCACTGACGCACACACACACACACACACACACACACACACACACACACACACACACACACACACACACACACACACACACA
>JBBMFX010420243.1:0-17661 GCA_037832545.1 Rhabdalestes septentrionalis
CTCTCTCTCTCTCTCTCTCTCTCTCTCTCTCTCTCTCTCTCTCTCTCTCTCTCTCTCTCTCTCTCTCTCTAACACACGCTCACTCACTCTCTTTCCCCTTTCCCTCTGTCTGTTCCCCCACACTCCCCCTCCTCTTTTTTCCAGCTCTCCCCTTCTCCTCCTGCTCCCTATTCTCCCTCTTTCTCTCTGACTCCGTCACAGTTACCTTGATCGGTTTCTCTCTCTGTCCTTCATTATTTCTGTCTCTTTCTCTCTGTCTGTCTCTCTCTCTCTTTCTGCCTCTCACTCTCTCTCTTTCTCTCTCTCTTTCTTTCTTTCTCTCTCTCTCTCTGTCTGTTGATTCGTCTCATATGTATAATTTGTGTATTCCTACTGTGCATCACTCACTGATCTGCCAGAAAAAAGAGAGAGAAGAACGTTAAGAGGTAGAAAACATATGGTGAAAAATGTGAGAGAAAGAGAAAAGAGATGGAGAGTAATCAAGAAAAACAGAGCTAAACAGCGAGTTAGTGAGATAGCTGGGGAAATAAGGAGAAAATTACGTGAAAAAATATATATAAAAAGTACAAAGCTGCTGTTCCATAAAGATACACTTTTTTTCCAGCTGAAAAAATCATTAGTAAAAAAAGTCATCCTCTACACTTCTGTGAGACCCAGATAGGTTATTACTTTTTACTTTATTTATTACTTCCATCAATGTTTCATTCAGGCCATCTGCTGTTTTCTGCTCTCTTTTTCTTCACACATGATTTGTCCAAGGACCGGCCATACAGGAACAATAGCTGTTCCTGCAAAAAAATATTGATAGTTCACTCAATAGGAGGAAAAAAAGGAAAGCTGTTGGTTCAGCAGAAGACTTGCCTCAGCAGCTGAAACAAAAGCTCTGGAGGCGTCGTGGAGTTTTAGGGCTGACAGCAACATTTGGAGTCAGAGATAAACAAAAGCTTTTCTGCTGCATGCGGTGAAGCCAAGCCTATTCACTTTGGGCCAACTTTTCACATGGATAAATCACTTCACAAATTTTGTTCATTGTATCTGAAAAGTGTAATGAACAATTATGTCCATTCCCCAAAACTATTCCAAGCAAAACAGTATGTGTAATGAGCAGAAGCCTGTAGAACACTGTTCTTCCATATGTCCTAAACAAAAGGAAAAGTAATTAAAGAACAGGAGTCCCCACATTAAGTACCAGAACTCAAACTGTACTCTTGATAAACTGGACAGGAAATAGAGATAATATTTTTTACCAGGAATCTGTGCAGAGCAAGTACTGGCACCAAAATTCATTACACTACTAATATGCACCACACCCATGGGCCACAAACCTGCCCAATTGGTAGAATGGTGGCACCTTTGCAGGGCCTAAGCAACTGAACCAGGAGCCTGTAACACACAGGGCAGGTCAAAGAGAGCCATGTTCTTTAACCTCTCATGATAAAACTAATAATATTCATTCCCAAATCACCCCATCTGAGCCATGGATTGATGGACTTAAGTTTCCTGGTGAGAGGTAAAGATAGGCAATGTTTCAAGTGAAATCAATTAGATTAATTTTTATATTATTCACACACACAGTATTAGGGGTGTGCAAAGCCGCTGCTATTCGTATCTGTATGTGTATTTGATGAAAGGGGAAAAGTATTCGTATTCGTATTTTTATTTGTATTTGAGTAAAATTCATAATACAGCATGCAAACTCCATCCACCCCTGCTTTACTTAGGTGAAAGGGTTAAATACAGAGAAAAATGCTTTTATGCTTTTCACACTATGTTGTGTATTCCTGTCTGACAAATACACACTTACATTTTACATAATGTGCAATATGTAATAAATATTGGGGCGTTTACAGTGGCAGTTGTGGTGTAATGGCAGAACAGTTCAGTGTGTATATAAACTGTGTTTGGAGGAGGATGTAGTTTAGTTCAGTGGGTTGTGTTTATATGTGTGCGTGTGGATACAGCTTATGATTTAGTTGTGATTGAGGAACCTGATTGCCTGAGGGAGGACATTAATATTCACAACCAAATCATATAAATATACCCCAAACTAAACTTCTTCCTTCTTCCTTCTCCTAACAGAGACACACTAAACTGTTCTGCCTGAAACAAATAGCTTACACCAGAGTTGCCACCCGGGTCCCCCTCTTTTCTTTTGCCAGAGTGCAGAGTGGGAAGAGGGTGTGTGGGTCATCCACAATACTGGGAGCTTTGCAGATGCTGTGTGTGTTGCAAATGTCCGTGATGGAGGAGAAAGAGACCCCAATAATCTTCTCAGCTCTCCTCACAATATCCTACAGGGTCTTGCTTCTGGCCTGAAATGTTCATACCATGCTGTGATGGAACAACACAGGATACTCTTTAGATACCCTCTGTAGTATGTGGTGATAATAGGACTCTCCTCAGCCTTCACAGGAATTAGAGAGTCTGCTGAGCCCTCTTGGCACCGGAGCTGGTGTTGTGGGTCGGCGTATGGTTCTTCATGATGTGAACATCATGGGATTTTCGGGTTGTGCACAATCTCTACGATTGATGTTCAGCAGAGAGTTATCACATTGTGCCCTTCTGATGTCAACCACCATCTTTTTTTGTTTTGTCAATCATAGACAAGTTGGTGGTTCTGCACCAGTTCATTAGCTGTTGCACCTCCTCTCTGTACGCCACTTCATCAAACCCACCATGGTTATGACATCAGCATACTTGATGATAGTTTTAGCTGTGCATTGCTCCACAGACATGGCTTATCGGTGTGAACAGCATGGGGGTGAGTAAACAGCCCTGGGGGCACCTATGCTCAGCAAAGTGATGCTGGGGATGTTGCTCACGATCATAACTGACTGAGGTCTCCCCATCAGGGAGTCAGGATCCAGTTGCAGAGGAAGGTTTTCAGGCCCAGCAGTCTCAACTTCCCAATCAGAAGGTGAGGAATAATGTTGTTGAATGGTGAACTGAGGTTTATGAACAGCAGTCTCAAAAAAAAAATTGGTCCATGCGAGTAAAGGACGCCGATTACTTTTTTGGTATGGGGATGATGGTGGTGACTAGGGGTGTGCAGATCGACTGCTATTCGGATCTGTATTTGTATTTGTTAAAAGGGAAAATTATTCGCATTTGTATTCGAATAAAATTTAAATGCAGTGCGCAAATTCTGTCCGCCGCTACCCAAATCTACTTCTGAACTTGAGCTTGTGATGGTGGGAGGGGCAGGGAAGCGGTATATCTAAAAATGAAAGTGATCAATTGTTCCTACGGGAACACATCATTCGACCCACGATTTTCTGATCAAAGGACGAGTGCCCTAACCGTGCACATTGGTTGTGCTATTCCGAATACCGTATTAAGATTCGGCACCACCCCTAGTGGTGACTTAACCACACTGACAAATATTGAAAATGTCAGTTAGAACATCTGCTAGATGGTCTGCACATCCTCTGAGCACACGACTAGAAATGGTGTCTGATCAGGCAGCCTTCTGTTAGTTGACTCTAAGCAGTGAGTTTTCCTCACAGTAGACATAGTCATTCAGAGCACCGAGTAGCTTTGATGGGGTGGTCTTACCTTCTGCCATGTCATTTTGCACTTCAAACCATACCAGTGATTCAGCATATCTGGAAAGAAATGCTCGCAATCACAGGCAGAAGGAGATGCCCTGTAGTTTATGATGGAGAATATGGCAATGGTTTTGGAGACAGTACTGCCATTGATGAACATACTGATGTAGCCAGTTAACAATACCAATTGCACTCCTTCAGGTCAGTAGCGTAATTGTAGGATCTAAACATGCCATAGTCAGTGTGCTCAGTTCTGAAGAGCAGAAATTGCTCACGGCAGAGATGTCTCAATCAAAAACAAAATACAATGTTGCGTCAGAGGGCCTGGTCCCCACAGCCAGCTGAGGTCACAGATATCTTATCAGAAGCAGTGTCTGACTGTGATAGACATGCAAACCAGTTCTAGTACACATCAGTGAAGACACCCATTCACTCACTCTGATAATAGGCCAGAAATGTAAGTGGGTGCTGCTGCTTGTCTTGAGCCCTTACTCCTGCTGATTCTTGGGTTACCCTGGCTGCAGCATCACAACTCCTTCATTGGCTGGTTATCCATTTTGGTGGGTAGCATTTGGTCCCCAGTGTCAGTAATCATGCCTGGAAGAGTCATACCCCCTAGGCCAGACCCTTTACCCACCTAGCTCATTTAAGTCTCTCCCAAATTCTGGGACCTCCAGGACTTCAGTAAGCAGTAAGCACTTTGCCTGGCACCACTATCCCTAGTGTCCAGCTATTATCTCTTTCCAGCCCCAAAATTAGAACCAGGGAGTATTTCATCCATGAGGCTCCAGCACTCTACTTCATATGGCCCTTCAAACATCTGGTGAGGCCTGGGTTTCTTTTTCATGGGAAGAAGGAAAATACCCCTCATGATCTCTGCCTTTCAGGCTCTGTAGTAGGTATGTTCACCAAACTGGACTTTGCAGCATGACAGAATCTTTCCCAGGTCTGAAACACTGTGAAACAAAAATGAGAGATTACCTCCTGTATGAGTTACCCTGTCATGCACTTTGAGTTAATGAACATGCTGGCCATCTTCCAGCAATTAATCAGTGAAGTCTTGAGGGATGCACTGAACCACTATACTTTTGTCCTCCATTATAGTATCTTCAGGTTCTGTACAGTGAGGCGCATTAACACATTCAGGCATACAGTAATAGGAAGTTTGTCTCTTTCAGAGAGTCAGGTCTTGTGGCATGTCTCCCAAAGCGGAGCTGCTTCTTTTGGCTTCCATATGGCTCTTACCTTATTATTATCTATAGCCTCAAATTGTAGCCTAACTTAGCCAGTATTAATGCCTTGTGTGTTGATAAACCCTTTTGCATTTAGTGTTTATATGAGACGTGTAATTTAGTGTATTCTTACTTTTAACATTTTTTAAATCAAACTATTAATTTTAACACTGCAAACATATCCACAGAACAGAAACAGAACCAAACTCAGTAACCAAACAGCATGTGCTCAGTGCTGGCTGACATTCAGAAAAATCGAATGCCTCAGCTTGGATGGGCTGATGCGGTTTCTTCTCTCACTTATTATCTGCGGACAGACTGACAGATGACTGTCATGTTTGTTGTCCTCTCTATTTTCATATAATGGTATCCTATATACTCACATGTGATTGCTGCCAAACAAAATGAAGTTCTGCCATGAACAGAGCTGCCACTGAAACTGAGAGCTTAGCAGCAAAGGGAAAAAAATGTGGGGAGGCTCTTTCACTCAATGGGAGTCAGCGCTTCTGATTCACTACAAAGTATTGGCTCCTAGTAGTAGGCAAGCACATTTATGTTTAGTACATCTAAATACTGGATGTCTGAGTTTTAGAGCTGTACATTTACACTAGTTTGATATGGTTTTTAAAAAGACAATGACTGTTAGTTTATTTTTAGTTATGTTCTTTTCTGAGCACTTTAAAGATATATCTTTGTGTTAATGAATAAAAATTATATCATATACAGTATACCTGCTCCTAATATTTTCCACTTTCTCCATAATATGATGCATTGCTTAAGCGGTAAGACCTATTCTCAACCTCAATGTAACTTATGTGTGTGATTGTTCAGTCGTATCACAGATAGAAGGAGATTGAAGGTGGTTCAGATAGAAGGATGTATTGAAAATGCTAACAAAAAATAAAAAATGAATGAGAACTAGTTCATTTTTGAGCTGTGAACTTTGTTCAAAAAAAAAAAAACTATGCACCTGAACTAGTTCATTTTTAAAAAATGTACTATTTTCTAAGTTCTAGAAGTCCCCGCCAGGTTTGTGGGATGGCTGAGGTGAGAGTGCTGGAGAGTGCTGGTGAACTGATCATCTTATCTTCCTACACGTCTCAAACCCCTCAGGGAGTTTTGGTGCGTACCCCACAACACGGGTCCAGAATTATTGCCTCTGGATCACCAACACTTGTCCAAACTGGAGGTTAATATGAGCATAGGGACTGTTCACTCGCAGCAGCCAGGCTCTGACTGCAAACTATAACCTTGTCGGTTCCATTCGCATTATCTGACCCAAATGGCATGTGATTTCATAAACTCACAGCTGGCGGTTAACCCAGTCCTGAAGGAGTGGAATAAATGGCTGGATAGGAATTAACACTCATTCGTGGTCTGGATGGACCACATAAACCTGGTGTACATTAAGCAGACTGCATGCCCAACACCCTGCCAGGACAGTTGGGCCCTCTTATTCACCAGGTTCCAGTTCACTTTGTACAACTTTATAGGGCCAATTGGGAGCCAACACACACAGTTGTCCCCCCAACTGCATTTTTTACAGAGCACTAATCCTGGCCCCAATTTCCTGGGACAAATAATTGGCTATAAAGGCCACACTCAGCAGAGACCTGAAAGCAGGTGGCACAATCCTGGATCAACTCAATATCTCAGCCTCCATTAGGGCCATGCTACTGCAATGGGGCCACGCTGTTCCCCTCACAGCCCATCCAGAATCTGACTATATCATGGCATTTATTTGGAAGTGGTTTTGGTGGCCCTGTATGTAGGTGCATGCACCCAGTACCAAAATGACTGGGAGGGCTACAGCCGAGGGGAACATTTGTGGATCCCAACTCAACTCATCCTGGACCCTGGACCTCATGTAGGCCTTCAGGCAGGACTGAACCATGAGGCTGAGAGTGTTAAGAGGCTGATTCTATGAGGGGGCCTGTTAGTGGTCACACTGGGTTTTAACTAGTTGCTTCTGCACCCGAAACCAACAGGCAGAGGCACAGGGCTGCTGCCTCCAACCCACTCAGCAGGAGTAAACAGAGGGCACCGCCACTCGTGTTTAGCTGGCATCAGTTGCACCTACAGTAGGTCTAGAAAACCAGAGCATTTACAGTAGACCTTTGCTTAGGTTCAATGTTGTGTGGTCTGCCCTCATGAATTGAATACATTTGTCTCATTATCGTAATCAGTCTCATTCTTACAGGCAAATCATAAATATTACAATCTTTAGAATTTCGTTTTTGAGGGATATTTAACTAATGTGAATACTTTTGAATACATCACTACTTCAGAGGAATGAAGACAACTTCAGGAAAGTAAATGAAACATTTATAACAAAATGTACCTCTAAAACACAAATAAGTAATCAAACTAATATCAGAATATTTACACATCAAGGAAAAGAACAAGTGAGTAATTTAATGAGTGAAAGGTTTCCCTGTGTGTGCATTTGCTCGCACGGTTGTGCAAGAGACTGCATGTGATTTGGGATGCGCGTGGGAGAAACAGAGGAGTAGTTTTTTCAATTTTTTCAATTCCTGTCTAAATGTATAGATAGGTAAGGAAAAATGGTGGGAATTTTAATGGTAAATATATTGCTCACAGGTGTTCCACATAAGATTAGAAGGAATGTATGGAATACAGCCTCTGGAGAAATACCTTGACCTATGAGTTTGCAAACTTTGTCGTCTCTCTGCAGATTTTTTGGTTTGAGTTGAGAACTACAAATCAGGTTAATAGCATTTGTGCTTGCAGTTAATCTGCAAGAGTTCGTTCATCCATTCTTGTGTCCAAAGAAAGTGAGTGTGCAGGACAGTGCTTAGAAGACGATATGCACTGAATTAAAGGAAAAAATTTGAAAAACATAACCAAGATGTGCACCATTATAGATAAAGGTTATAATGCCAGCCAGGGGCATAAAATATTTTTTTGAACAGAGGACATCTATACATGGGAAAATGGAGAAGCTGCTGATGGGGTGATTGATGGAGAAGCAGCTCGCAGGAGATCCCGTAATGGAGGATACAATCTGCAAGAATTCTCAAGCTCCTTACACCAATTTGCTGCAGCAGACCCAGGCACTTTGGTGACCGAAGCATGGGGCGACCCATTTAAACCTTTCGGGGCTGGTTGAAGAATTTAAAAAAGATGACCTGTGTTCACTCATTTGTCAGATGTGGTGAGGCAGCGAAAGCGGATATGAAGGCAGCTGAAGATTACCTCAAAACTTTTGCCAGAATTATAGCTGCCAAAGCATCTTAAAGTTGTCTGATCTCCAAGGTAAATGCTGTACATTTTACTTAATTTTAAAATGTTTATTGCTGTACATTCTTTTGTATTGTGCTTTTATAAACAATTTTTTATTTATAAGCACATTTATCTTATTTAAAAACATATAACAAAAAGTTGATGGTTTTGGATTAATCAGGAATTTATTCATGGCATTTCAATTCTTTTTGTTGTGACGTGCCACTTTTCCACACCGAAAAGGAAAACATGATCATTCTTCTTTCTTTTCTTTATTTTAAAGAGACCAAAATACGAGAATCAGAACACAAAAGCACAAACAATGTAACGGTGGACCGACACCTATAAATAAACCTCTAAAAACTCAACCCCTCAAACTATACCCAATCCCAACACATTCCCAATCCCCCTGATTACACCGGCAGGGGCTTCTTGTAATTCTCTAATCAGACACTGGTGTGACCAGGGGGATAAACTAAACTACAAGACCTGAGGGTGACCCCAAGTGGTCACCCGACGTCACATTACAGGGAAAATTGATTTGACATACAAGTAATTGGAGTTACAAGCTCCATCACAGAACGAATTAAACTCAAAAGTCAAGACACCACTGTATAGCGCTGATTGTAGTGAACTGCACTGTATGTTAAAAACATCGGCTGCGACTTTTAGCTTTATAAATACAAAGGAAGTCTCAGGAGTGATGAGAATTACTATAAGATTAGTTAAAGGGACAGATCACATGCAAAGATGAATAAATTGGTACAGCCTCACATGATTATATATTTTGATACATCTGAGGGTAAGTCAGTCACCCTCATGAAGTTTCTTCTGAAGTTTGGAGGGAGATTTAGAGTGGAAATTGCATCAAGTCATTGCTAGGAATTGGCTGATTTATTGTGGTCATGGGATGAAGCTTCTAAATTTAAAGGACTGAAGGACATGATTTCCTTACTCAATCAAAGGCTGTAGAAATGTCTGCAGCAAGCTTGACTTTGTTGATGGCTTGTTGCAACACTGATCAGACATCTGAGTTAAACTTGGACCTAAGATTGGTTACTGGAACTGAGGTTCCTTTGCTCCCCTCTGTAGGACTAAGAATGATGGCAGCATCAGCTTTGAAGACAGACACAGATAAGAGAAATAATGCAAGTGCTGGTCAGGATTGATAATCGTTAGAATAGGCCCTGCCTCTAGGAGCAGACTATACCCAAACTGCTTGCATTGCATTTCTGTTGGAATTGTTACTTGCTGTAATTCTGCATGAGCTGACGCACATTGCGACATCATATATCAGTTTCTGTGAAAATGGGCGTGTGTCAACCAAGACCTACTGTACATACAACATCAATAAACCATTGCTGACTTCCAACCTGCAACATTTTCACCAGGCCAAGGAGGACAAAAATGAGGGCAGTGCCCTGTACAAGCAAGCCAGGAACACACTGACCAAAGAGATCAAAAGGGCAAAATGGAGATACTCTGAAAAGCTGAAAGAACTGTTATCAGGCAACAACCCTGCATCCGTGTTGGGCGGAATGCGAGACATCACCAGCTACAGATGACCCCCACTCCAAATAAGACCTGACTTTGGGAGACAAGTTCAATTCAGTAAAAGTGAAAGTGGTCATTCTGTCATACGTGAACACACCACAGCACACAGTGTGAACACAGGCGAGTCAGGAAGTCATGGGTTTGATTCCCAAGTCTGCTAGGCACCTCTGAGGTACCCTGAGCAAGGTACCATCCCCACACACTGCTCCCCTCAACGCCATGTTCCTGGCTGCCCACTGCTTCACTTGGAGAGTGGGTTAAATGCAGAAAAATAACTTTGTGCTGTTCACACTGTGTGCTGTGGTGTGTTCACTTATGACCGAATGATCACTTTCACTCTCTTCTTCTGTAGGTTTGAGAAATTCACACCCCTCACCCACGCTACCCCAGAGACAACAACCCCCTTCACACCTCTCACACCTCCACACTCCCCGCTCACCCTCCCCAGCCCAGGGTAAACGACTTCCATCTCACCTCTCACTTCCCTTCCATCACCCCTGGAAGCAGATATAAGTCGACCATTCCAGAAACAGAGGATGCCTCCACAAAACCTGTCAGCCAGCTCCCTTTTTCACTTGTATTTTCAATAGATCACTGCTGCTGTGTGAAGTTCCCTCCTGCAACAAATACACTGCAACAAACCATTATTCCGGTCCACAAAAAACACACCATCACAGACCTGAATGGCTACAGACCTGTCGCCTTGATGCCTACGGGACACACAGGTTGGTGGATGATGCAGTGAACCTTGGCCGGTATTACATTCTCCAACATCTCGACCATCTGGGAACTTGTGTCAGGATCCTGTTTGTGGACTTTAGTTTGGCATTCAACACCTGTGTGCTTGATTTAATCTCCTCTAAACTCTCACAGTTCAGTATGTTACCAGGTACCTGTCAGTGGATCTCTAGCTTCCTGACACACAGGAAGCAGCAAGTGAGTCATGGGGAGATCACTTCTGAAACACGGTCCCCCAGTATTGGTGCCCCTCAAAATGTGTCCTCTCCCCACTGCTCTTCTCCCTCTGCACTAATGACTCCACCTCCAAAAACTAAACTTTAGAAGTCCTGAAGTTTGCCGACAATACCAGTGTCATTGGACTCATTCAGGATGGTGATGAGTCTGCATACCAGAGTGGCTGGTATTCTGGTGCAGTCAGCACAATCTGGAGCTGAACACTCTCAAGTCTGTAAAGATGATGTGGACTTCAGGAGACATCCCTCTTTACTGCTCCCCCTGACCATATCAGAGAGCTGGGTGTTTATTTCAGAGACCTTCAAATTCCTGGGTTTTCAAGTTTGTCTAGGCAACCCAGATGCCTTAAGTGGGAGAGCAACATCTCCTCCATCCTCATAAAGACCCAGCAGAATCTACATCTTATGTGCACTCTGTGGAGTGTTCTCTTTAGTTTACTGTGTATACAATTTAGATTGTTTACGTATTTCAATATTTATTGATACACTTCATTCACATGTATGTATATGTAGTGGAGGAAATAATTATTCGATCCCCTGCTGAATTTGTAAGTTTGCTGACTTACAAAAAAACATATAGTCTATAATTCACGAGGAAAATAAAGAAAAATCATGTTGCAAAATTAGATTTTTAAACTGATTTGCATGTCATTGGGAGAAATAAGCATTTGATCCCTTACAACCCAGCCCCGACTTCTGGCTCCCACAGACTGGCTGTGTGTACCCATGTTGAACACAGATTACAGCCAATCAATTACAGAAACTCCCTATTTTAACTTGTGTGTATAAAGTAGACCTTCAAGACCAAAAAGCTGTTTAAATGTGTCAGGATCAAGATTGTAGACCTATATGAGGCTGGAATAGATTACAAATAAAGTGTGATAATTTGGAAATGGGAGAAATACTAAATGACCATCAATTGCCCACAGTCTGGAGCTCCATGTGATATCTTGCCTCATGCAGTGTGGACGATCATACGACCAACGGCTGAGCTTGTTACTGATCTTATAAATTAGAGACTGTTCACTTCTTTGTTAGTCAGCAAACTTTCAAATTCAGCAGGGGATCAAACATAGTGTGTCACTATGCCCACTGTTGACGTTGGATGACCAAGCAAAATTCTATGGATTGGCCAGGCATTTAAACTCACATGCACATGCAGACAGACAATCACACAACACAGACAATCAACTCAATAACAATCAGTGGTTAAACTCAACAAAAGACAGCCAAAGGTGGACCTGTCATTAGGTACCTAGCTATCCAGCTAAAGAGCCAACAAAGCCCCACACTCACCTGGGTTGCCTAGACACCAAACTACCAAACACACAACAATTAGTTGCTATACCATCCACGGTCCATCCTTTCTGATTGCGTCCTTGAAATTAAAAATTTTCTTTCAATTTTACTAGTTTTGAAATGAAGGTCCTCCTTGAAGGTATAAAATTTATTTTAGCCAATATTATTTGTACATGCTTGTACATGCTTTGTTAACATCATGAATAAATTACTGTAATTCTATGTTGACTGGCTTCCCTCACAAGCTCCTGAATAAGTTTACGTTGGTACAGAATTCTGCTACCTGTGTCGTTACCAAAACCTCCACCAAAGAACACATGACTCCGGTTCTATTCAACCTTCATTGGACCCAAGTTGATTATCAAATTGAGATCATCAAAGATTTTGCTTTTAACATTCAGAGTTCTTCATAATCTGATACCCCATACATGTCTTACTTCTTTTACATCTACACAATCTCCTGTATTCTTGGATCATCCTTTTCCAATCTACTCACCATGCCCTCTGCGCAGTTATTCCATACAGGGTTTAGATCCCTAGCTATGTTGCCCCTTGTCTCTAGAATTTCTCCCCTCAGGGTATCTGCTGCACTGACTCTCTTCTGACTTTCAAAGCCTGTCTTAAAGCTCAACTCTTCTCACTTCCTTATTCTCTTTCGTCTTGTTCCTAGACTGCACCCATTTTTAGTTTTGCACTCTTTTAATGGCATACATGGTATATCTATTTATTATTATTATTATAATTATTACAATTATTCTTATTCTTAAAGGCTACTGTACGTGCCTTTGAAGACACCTTTAAATAAAATGAATAACAATGACACTGAATCAAACAATTTATAGGATCAAAGCTGGGCTGCTGGGTGCAGCAAGCTTTAACAATGTGGAAGGGGAAAATTCCCTTAGGTGGTAGCACTTACACAATCTATAGTCATACAGTAACTGTGATGTCAGCTGTAGAATGTGTGGGTTACTGTCAAAGATTAACTAATACAATGATTGTCAAATTATATGATTTTGATCTGAAATACGTATGTCTTCATAGCTGCATTAATATAGATTATCATGAAAAACTCAATTTACTTGTGAGTATGATGAATATGGGCAAAATAGGAATATGATCTTCCTGGAAGTTATAAAAACCTCCATGGGTTGAGATCTGTTAAGCAGAGGCTTGCTGGTTAAGCAGAGGCTACCTGACTCATTTTGGCTGCAGCCACATGCTCTCATGATTTGGGAGGGAGACACAGAGCCTTACTGAAAAGAACAGTGAAGTCCCCTTTTATTTTGTTTGGTCATGTCTTACTTATATTCAGCCTGCTGCCTCAGAGCACTGACAGTATGATCTTCATAAAAGTGGGTTTGGTGGGCATGGAATTTCAGATCACCCCACTTATGAGCTTCCCTCATACTCAAATCCTATGTTTGGAGCCGATCAATGCGAATGATGACAAGATGACATCTATGCCAATATCCAACCCTGAACTCTGTTTAGTTCTGGGGGGAAGGGAGTAATTGTTCACTGGGATCTTCAATAAGGAGATGTGAAAAGATGACAGTGATACGAGTGGTCTGACAATTTAGCTTTTATCTATTTTCCTAGACATGGTAATTGAAAGTGCTTGAGCTTACACATTTTGTGCAATTATAGAAATGACTAATGTAATGTTAACAAATAGTTTATATTTCACTGTGGGTATATGTTTCTCCCGCGCATTCCTGTTTTATATGTCATATTTACCACATTTACCACAAATCTGATTCAAAAGGGTTAAACAGTTGCAAGCAAGCAAGAAATTAGACTTTAAGAAAACAGTGCTTTAACAGTTATTATTCCATGTCTGAAACTGGACCTGTAATGTCCCTAAATTGGATTATTCGAAATCATAATTTTTTTTTTAATTATATGATGACTGGTCAACTATGGTAGCTGTTTACTAAACAATACTTTATAAAATTTTGGTAGTTTAGCATGCTATGGAGATGACCTAACAATAGCAAATCACCATTTTGATCCGGGGGATGTTTATTATCCAAACAATCACAGTAAATATTGTTTGTATCTCATTATTGCATACATTACTAGCCATTTCAGTTAATATTTGGTTTAGTGGTGTTCTTTACCTTTCACAAATCACGGTTCAAAATGTTATGTTTTTCAAAAAAATGCATTAAAAAATGTTAAAAAGAAGACCTACAAATAAAACACACTAGCATTACATGACATTGATTGTTACAAAACTGTATTTTACCATCAATTGTTTTGTTTTTAAGTCAGAACCCCTGCGTTCTCGCACCTTACAAGTTGATAGACTAGGTACAGAGAGACTGTGTGAGAGAGAGAGAGAGAGTGAAATGGGTCACACAGCTGAAAAGGTATTTGACACTTATTAGGCCACTTTAACCACCACTTTGACAGCAGGGTCAAATGGACCCGAACAGTATCTGTGTTTATAAACATGTGCTGGCAGTTGCACATAAGTGAAATGAATCATTTTTACTTTGTGTGTTGTTTACCTTTATTAAGCTAAGCACAAGAAGTTTTGTACTGAAAAAATACTTTAACTATTAAAAGAAATTCAGTTTGTCCTGCAGTATAACAGGAGTTTTAAAACATGAAATGGTGTTAAAGGCTAAAACACACACATAAACTTGTAAGATCGCCGAGCAGAAATAACGTTGAGCGTGTCAGTGAGCTTCTAATCTTCTAATAAATGTGGACAGAGATGGATGATGTAGTCACATGATGATAAGCGGGTTACTACCCACGTAATAGAATTAAATATCTGCTAGCAATCTGATTGAAACCATTTCTAAACCTAATCAACACTCAAACACATGATCAACCAACTGTATCGTTTCCAACAGATCACTGACCAAATTGAATTCCAACAACCCTTACCTATATGCTAAATTAAGGAAGCTCTATTTCATTAACCCTGAACATCTTGTTAGCAATATCATTAGTATAGATGTGTGTGTATGTTCACTTTGGTCATAGTAAAATGTATCAGCCTTTGGAAACTCTGCCTCCAGAGTAGTTGGTGTGTGCTTATTCCCACATGTCGTAATAAAAGGTATCAATATGTTGATCAGATTTCTGTGAGGATTTATTAATGGTTCATTTTTATCAGTTTGCTTGAGACAACTGGCTAAATCTGGTTAAATAGCTATTTTCTTATTACTTATCATCACACTCAGCAAAGTTATGTGCAAAAGGTGTCTTTTAAATGTCTTTCTGCACATTAAAAAGAAATGTCCCATGAGGAATGTTTCTATTAAACAAAGGAATTCTAGTAAAAACATTTTTGAACAGTACACAATGACAGCATTCAAGATGTTATTCTACAACAGGCAATACTTTTTACAATACAATTGCCAATTTCCGGCACCTATCTCATATGTCCGCAGATCTCAATCTTGCATGTCCGGAGATCTTTATCTTGCATGTCCGCAAGAATCTCCTATTTAAAATACTGAACTGTATATAAGCATCTAGATGTGATTATATGGATAGAACCAATCCGCATATGTTTCTCTGATGAGTTTAAGTTGTAAGAAAGCTAATGCAAATAGTGTTAGCATAAGCATCCTAGTAGTGTATCATATCATCTTAATATGTTTTTTAAGTAATAATCAAAAGAACAATAGCAATTATGATAATAGCATCTAATTTACATTTATAAAGTCCTTACTTGTGGTTTAGTAATGCAACCTGATCTCATAACTGTAGCCATCACTACATAAAATCTATTCAAAAGCGTGCTGCGATCACGATCACAATTTCTGCTACACAATGTATTTTCAAGCGCTGTATGTATCACCGCCAGTATCTGTGCCAACTGGTGATTGTTAAGATTTGGTTTAGGGTTTGAGTTAAGGGTAGAGTTAGGGATAAGGTTAAGGTTCCAACACGTAGCTCGCGAGTTACCAGTAGCTCGCAACCCCTCTCCAAGTAGCTCACTGAAGGGTTAACGAATCTACATACATTTGAAAATGTCACCAGTCAAATTTTATTAGTCACTTGAAAAACCAACTTGCATGTACAGCCAACCATGTCCGCCCCCTTCTTACACCAAATCGTTATTTGCCCATTAGTTGTCAATAAAACAGTTGCGCTGCTGTCAAGGTAGATGAGTCAAAGGTGATGATTCGGATTCAGATTCAGATGATGGGAGATGAGCAGGAACCATGATTGCAGCAGATGCCATAAAAATAAGAGGCTGAAAATGTATTTTCATGATACAAAAATGAGTAGCTCTCTGCCATTTTCCTTTTGTAAAAGTAGCTCTCAGAGGTAAAAAGGTTGGAGACAACTGGTCTGGGACTTTCCCCATCTCACGGCATTTCAACTTCTTTGCAAACAAAAATGATAAGGAATCAATTCATTAGTATTACACCTTTAGATGGAAATGTGTAGTATATTTTCACAATATTTCATACAAGCGTTCATTCATAGGCTACAACAGAAGATAACTTTGCATTAATTGGAGGCAAAGTCAGTGAAGAAAAGCGTGGTTGCAGCACGTTTTTGAATAGATTGTATAAGGTGATGACTTCACGAAAACTCAATAATGCTTAACTAAAAAAGTAAAGAATTGCTAAGTTGTTGTGAATTTGCTAAGCTGCAAGTATTATCAATTACAGAGAAGATTGTCCTCAATTACAATTAGATCTTCCTGGTGAGCAGCTAAAAAAGACCATTAAACTGGATTTTTCATTACAGGAGTGAATGTGTATGCATGCAATTCAGACATTGTTTGTTTTGCATAGTTTTTTCTACAGTGTTTCCCTCAGTGGCACTAGGAGTTTGGACCTGGATTTCTGTAAATCCATAAAGAGTGTATTTCTCACTGAGACACATACTAATGTGGTCAAATACAAATACCAATTTTATTTGTCACATGCATAGTCATACAAGTACAACACATATTTTCTCTGCATTTAACCCATTCACTAAGTGAAGCAGGGGGCTACCAATGAGGCGCCCGGGGGGCATTGGGGGGGTTGTATCTTGCTCAAGGGTACCTCAGCTGTGACACTAGCAGTTGGGATTTGAATGTGTGATATATATGCAGCCTTTTTGTGAAAGTTCTTCAGAGAGAGTTCAGAGAAACTGAACTGAACAGACCAAACTTCTGAAATAACACACACTCCGTCACTACCAAGAGGTGTGGATATCAAAACAAATATGGAAGTATAGCAGCTTTATAAACTCTGAAGTGACTGAGAATTATGATAAAGATATTTTATACATATATTTACACTCCCTATCCTACACTATGTGCCTTCGTGATGCACATTGATAATTTCATATAATTTTTTCTACAATATATGTATCTTAAGAATGATTTATGAGAAATGTGTTTGTTAAATGACTAGTTTACTGATTCACATTTTTCTGGGTTCTGCCACTCCTGCAGACCAAACCAGAGCAGAATGTGAGTAATGTGGGTACATAAGGGCGTTTATAATAGGCTTGCTGGTGTTTCTGACCGGTGGCACTGTATTAGCATATGAGTAGCTTGTGTGTGTGTGTGTGTGTGGGAGTGAATTTGTATGAGTCACTCTGTGTGTGTGGAGAGATGAGTGGGGTGTGAATCAGTGTGTGTTGAGGGGAAAACTGGCTTTGCAGGAGCATGCTGGTGTGTGTGTATGTGTGTGTGTGTGTGTGTGTGTGTGTGTGTGTGTGTGTCAGAGAGAGAGAGAGAGAGAGAGAGAGAGAGAGAGAGAGAGAGAGAGAGAGAGAGACAGAAGTGAGAGTGACAGAGACTGAGAGGAAATGAGACTCAGGACTACACACACACACTCA